>OVBA01004220.1:0-24348 GCA_900406435.1 Lepidium aucheri | reverse complement strand
CCTAATGTGCCTTATAGTTTAAGCAGATGTCAGTATTATATTTCATTTACTGACGATTTTTCCAGAAAAGTTTGGGTGAATTTCCTCAGGACAAAAGATGAAGCTTTCAAATGTTTTGTGGATTAGAAAAAGATGGTAGAAACTCAAACGAAAAGAAAGGTTAAGAGACTCAGAACGGATAATGGTCTTGAATTCTGTAACCAAGGGTTTGACAGATTTTGCAAGGAGTAAGGGATAGTGAGACATAGAACATGTACTTACTTTCCACAGCAAAACGGGGTAGCAGAAAGACTTAACAGAACCATAATGAACAAGGTTTGTAGCATGTTGAGTGAGAGTGGATTATAATCAAAGTTCTGGGCAGAAGCAGTGTCAACGGCAGTGTATTTCATTAACAGATCGCCTTCATCAGCGATAGAGTTCAAGATTCCAGAAGAAGTATGGACTTCAGCAGCACCAAACCTTGAAAACTTGAGAAGATTTGGGTGCTTGGCATATGTACACTCATCAGAGGGAAAACTGGAACCACGAGCTAAGAAGGGAGTGTTTACAGGTTATCCTCCAGGAAAAAAAGGTTATAAGGTCTGGCTCATTGAAGAACAGAAGATCGTTATAAGTAAAAGCGTCGTTTTCAGAGAAGATGTAGTTTACAAAGATATCAAAGAAGAATAGGCAGTAGTTGTAAATCAAGCTGATTCGAACAGACTAATAAGTTTGTAATTCACAAATAGATTTATAGATGAAGGTGGAGCTACTGTAAGTACAAACAGAACCTCTCAACCAATATAGAACGATGAGATTGAAGACCAAGAAGAGGATAACACGAGTTTTCCTGGAAGCTACCAACTAGCAAGAGATAGGACAAGAAGAACAATAAATCCTCCAACAAGATATCAAGAATACGAGTGTGATAGTAGTATAGAAGAATATCTATCAAGTTTCGTATGTGCAATGACAGAAGATGCAGGACAAGGGGAACCAAACTCATTCACAGAAGCAATGCAAGATCCTGACAGAGACAAATGGAAGGAATCATCAGAAGAAGCGATGGATTATCTTCACAAAAATATGACTTGGGTACTAGTAGATAGGCTAGAAGGGAAAAAGGTGATAGGTTGCAAGTGGGTGTTCAAGAGGAAAGCAGGCATTGCAGGAGTAGAAAAGCCAAGGTTCAGGGCGAGGTTGGTCGCAAAGGGTTACAATCAGAAAGAAGGAATAGATTTCACAGAAATCTTTGCACCTGTAGTTAAGCATAAAACAATTAGATTCATGTTACCTATTGTTGCTAACTTTGATCTTGAGTTACAACAACTTGACGTGAAAACTGCCTTTCTTCACGGGAATTTAGAAGAATACATTCTCATGGAGCAACCAGAAGGTTTCATAAATAAGTCTCATCCAAACCAGGAATGTCTATTGAAAAAATCTCTTTATGGACTGAAGCAGTCTCCTAGACAATGGAAAAAAAGGTTTGATGAATTTATGGTAAATAATAGTTACATAAGAAGTGAATATGATAGTTGCGTCTATTTTAAGAAGTTGAAGTCAGATCACTATATATATTTGCTGCTGTATGTTGATGATATTCTGATAGCATCTAAGGACAAGGTTCAAATAGGAATCTTGAAGAATCTGTTGCAATCTGAATTTGAAATGAAGGATTTAGGAGATGCTAAGAAAATATTGGGTATGGAGATATGTCGAGATCGTGATACAGGTATTCTAAAGGTCACTCAGGAAACCTACCTGAAGCGAGTATTAAGCAATTTCAAGATGGATCAGGCAAAAGAAGTGACAACACCAATAAAAGCTCATTTGAAGCTAAGATCAGCTACACAACAACAGTTAAAGGAGCAAGAACAAAGTATGAAAGCCATTCCATATCAGAGCACAGTCGGAAGCATCATGTATGCAATGATATGAACAAGACCAGACCTTGCATACACGGTGGGATTAATCAGCAGGTACATGAGCAAACCAGTAAAGGATCACTTGCAAGCAGTGAAATGGGCATTACGATATATAAAAGGATCAGTATCTATGGGTCTTAGCTACAGAATGAGTGCAGAATTCAAGATACAAGGTTACTGCGATTCAAACTATGCGGGAGATATGGATAATAGAAAATCAACGTCTGAAATAGTGTTTACTGCTGGTGGAAACACAGTAAGTTGGAAATCCAACTTGCAGAGTATAGTTGCATTATCCTCTACAGAAGCAAAATATGTCTCTTTAGCAGAGGCAGCCAGAGAAGAAGTGTGGTTAAAGGGATTAGCAGCAGAACTTGGGTATCCTCAAGACACAGTTAATATATACTACGATTCACAAAGTGCAATAGCACTCTCAAGGAATGTGGTTTACCACGAAAGGACCAAACATGTAGCTGTTAAATACAACTATATCAGAGATCAGATAAGCAAAGGGGAAATAGAAGTATTGAAGATATCAACGTCTGAGAATCCAGCAGACATGTTAACCAAGCCAATACAAGTATATAAGATGCAGGAAGCATTGAAGATGCTTCGTGTGTCAAAGAACTAAGATAAAAGAAGATAAAGGATCCACCAAGACAAAGAAAGGATCAAGACTAAGGTGGAGAATTAAAGTAGTAGTCATGATCCAAGTCAAGAGTTAACTCAGTTCAAAGAACACTCTGGTGCACACAGAAGGTTTCGAAGTCAAAGAAGAAAAGGAGCAAGTCAAAAGCTCAGGGTCCATTAAGCATAATGGGTTGTTGGATCAAGTTTACGGTTCAACCCACATCACACGGGTGGGTTTTATCTCAGTCACAGTGAGGACAGACTGAGATAAAACCGGGTCAGAGGCAGACTCTTCATTTTGCTTCCTCAATTCAGTTCTAAGATCTTTTTCTCTCTTTTATAAGTGTTGTTATCTATTATAATTCTTTAAGCGGTTCATTGTGTGAGAGTTGTAACAGAAAGATAGAAAGAGAGAGAGATGGGATTCAAAGTGTAATTGAGTCAAGAACATTGAGCTTGGTGATAGTGGATTTCCGGAGTAATCATCTCCGGCGAGACGTAGGATTCCGTTAACGGAATCCGAATTTGTTAAACTCTCTGTGTCGTTTACTTTTCTAGCTCACAAAAATAGTAATCTGCCAAATTTTCTTACAAGAATTCAAGATTGAATCCGAACACATGGGTTATATGAGTGGCTTTTTATGTCATTTAGATTAACAAATGCACCTAGTAAATTTGTGAGACTAATGAATCATGTTCTTAGGGCATTCATAGGTGATTTATTGTGGTTTATTTCGATGACATCTTGGTTTACAGTAGATCACTTGTTGAGCATATTAGAAAGGTCCTAGAAGTGTTTAGACAAGAAAAATTGTATGCTAACTTGAAGAAATGCACATTTTGCACAGATACTCTTGTGTTACTAGGCTTTGTTATAAGTGCAGATGGCATTATGATTAATGAAAAAAAGGTTAAAGCAATAAAGGAATAGCCAATGCCTGAGGAGATTTAATGGTCTGGCTGGGTTTTATAGATGATTTGTCAAAGACTTTAGTACACTAGATGCTCCTCTCATGGAAGTAATCAAGAAGGAAATGGTTTCAAAAGAACTGAAGCACAAGAACAAGCCTTTTAATCACTTAAGAATAAGCTTATAAATGCTCATGTTCTAGCTTTACCTGATTTCCTTAAGACATTTGAGATCGAGTGTGATGCTTCTAATGTTGATATTGGAGTTGTTTTGATGCAGGATAAGATAGTCATTGCATATTTTAGTGAGAAACATGAAGAAGAAACACTTAACTATCCAACATACAACAAAGAGATATATGCACTCGTGAAGGCCTTGTATACATGGCAACATTATCTATGGACAAAGGAGTTTGTTATTCACACTGAACATGAATCACTCAAACATCTCAAGGGACAATACAAGCTCAATAAACGCCATGCTAGGTTAGTTGAATTCATGGAAACCTATTTATATGTAATCCGCAACAAGCAAGGTAAGGACAATATGGTTGCTTATGCATTGTCAAGAAGGTACATTCTTCTATCTACACTTGAAACCAAGCTTCTAGGATTTGAACATTTGAAAGAACTGTCTGAGAATGATGTTGCTTTCAAAACTGCTTACTCAGAATGTTCTAATCGTCCTTCTCGTCGATACTTTAAGCAAGATGACTTTTTATTCTATGAGAACCAGTTGTGTGTTCCTAACTGTTCTATTCAAGAATTTTTAGTTAGGGAAGTGCATGAAGGAGACTTGATGGGACATTTTGGTGAGGCTAAGACTCTTAGGGTAATGCAAGATCGTTTTTATTGGGTTGATATCTCTATGGATTTGGAGTAAAACTGTTATAGATCACATGCGAAGAGATGTGGAGCAGATATGTTCTAGATGTTTTACTTGTAAACAGACTAAGTCCATTGTTCAGCCACACGGTTTTTATACTCCTCTACCTATTTCTGAGCATCCTTGGGTTGATATCTCTATAGATTTTGTGGCTGGATTGCCTAGATCAAAGACATGAAAAGATAGGATTTTTGTGGTAGTAGACAGATTTTTGAAAATATTTTATTTTATATCTTGTCATAATACTCATGATGCATCTCATGTGGCACATTTAATCTTCAAAGAGGTTGTTAGATTGCATGGCATGCCAAGAACCTAAGTTTCAGATCTTGACACTAAATTTATAAATCATTTTTGGAGAACACTTTGGGCTAAGTTAAGAACCAAGTAGTTTAATATACTACATGCCATCCACAGTGTGATGGGCAAACTGAGGTGGTTAATAGAACCTTATCGACTATGTTGAGAGCCTTAATAAAAAAGAATCTAAAATCTTGTGAAGAATGCTTGCCTCATGTCAAATTCACTTATAATCATGCATTGCATATTTTGACTAAGTTTTCTCCATTCCAAATCGTGTATAGCTTTAATTCTTTATCTTCACTGGATCTACCCCCTTTACCAGAGCATGGATAGCAAGAGGAAAGCATAGATTGTAAAACAATTGCATGAGAAGGCAAGATAGAATATAGAAGCCAGGACAAAGTTGTATGCTAAGTAAACATACGAAGGAAAGCGTGAGATGAGTTTTAATGAAAGTTATCAGGTCTGGTTGCACCTAAGGAAGGAACAATTTCCAGCTGAAAGGAAGTCAGGCTCATGCCACTAATCAATGGACCCTTCATAATATTCAATAGGATCAACAAAAATGCATATCAACTAGAGCTTCAAGATAAGTATAATGTTAGTGTGAGCTTCAATGTTGTTGATTTGGTTTCGTTTATTGCAGATGAAACAAATTTGAGGTCAAATCCTCTTCAAAAAGGGGAGGATGATGTGAGATTGGATCCCTTTGACTCCACTCGACCAATACACTCGACTGGAAGCAGCTCGAGTAAAGGTGATGAGCTAGAAGAAGATGGAAGTCAAGTACCAAACTCGACCAGAATGAGCTCAAGTGAAGACAAGGAGCATGCAGATGAGGAGATCATGCATGTACCTGCTGGAGCAATGACAAGATCAATGACCATACTCTTCAACAAGGCCATTGGAGGACTCATCAACCAAATTCAAATGCAAGAAGAAGTTTTTCTAAGTCTAACCACATCGGTTTTGACTTGTATACAACAAATGAGTGAATAATCCATTTGTACCCTTTTTCTCTTAATTGGTTTAGTCCGAGTGAGTTTTCCAACTAAGGTTTTTAATGAGACAATTGGATTACTCATTACAAGAGTCCCATATACTGAATCTAAGACTCGGTCCATTATCTCTTTTCTTAGGGTTTTTCGCAAGGTTTATACTATATAAACAAGTTGTAAACTTTCCTTTCATTTTAACAACTTTGTAATTAAAACAAACTCTTTCTGAAATTGTTGACTCTCTTTTGGTGCGTAATATCCAAAAGAATTAACGGAATATCAAAAGTCTTTCGCTATCTTTGTGCGACCTAACTATCCACCCAAATCTTTTCTTCTCCTTCACGAGTTGATTTGATTGAATCTATCATTTTGCTTGTTCTGAAAGTGATCGATCTAAGTGGGATTGTATCAATATGTGCGTGTAGATTTACATTATTTTAAGTATTATGATGATAGGTGTTTACTAATTTATATCAAATTTACACAAGATAAAATTTAAACAATGCTACGTATATAAATATAATCAACGTACTTTTTTTTTTCAACAATATTGGGCCACAACTGGTCGGTCCATTAATCAAGTTCCTGCATAATGCAGGCGGCGGGACTCGATCCCGGAATGTGCAAATGCACCTGCCATTTAGTGGACTTACTCCTGCCATTGGATTAAAGACCACTTGCTATAATCAACGTACTTACTTAAAACATTATTTTTTGTGTTTATTATTTTTTATAAAAGTAATATATGAAATAGTGAAATGTTTGTTTATATTCATGTGTTAAACTCATATATTTTAAAAATAAAATCAATAAAAAATTTTAAAAAATTTACATGTTAATGAAAATAAAAAATTAATATGAAATACTTATCATGTCAATTACACCAATAATATTTATAATGCCTAGAAAGAAGTGTTCATAATCTAATAATATGTATATATAATTTGTTAAATATGAGGTTAATGAAAACAACTATTTAATATTTTATTTTTGTAAAGTTGATGATTTTTATTATTCATTTTTCACGTTTAGTGATTTTATCTAATATCGATTATTAAAAAAATTATAATATCGATTATATAATGTCCCATACATAGCTCCACTCTCTAAAGCCACCTATATATTATGATATGTAACTCTTTGAAATCAAACTCGAAAAATTAACAGAAATATATTTAACCACTTGACCGAGTATATTTTTCTGACGAAAAAAGTTTTAAATCTTCAAAATCTATCATAGTAATTAGCAACTAATTTTTTATTAAAATCAATTAGACAAATACCATAAAATTACTAATAATCTATTATCTATTTTTTTGTCAATTGGATCAATATTCATAGATGAAATTCAACGCATCTAACCTACTCATATATAATGGAGTGGAGTTGAACTTTAAATAGCTGAATCATTAAGTGGGTATGTAACCACTAAACCGAGAAGATCTATGCTAAAAAAATCTAACTTCTACTATATGTAATTGCGGATACGTTAGCATGTTGAAAAAAAAAATCTATGTAATTTTTTTTTACTCTTTTCGAAAATTGCGGGACCACTTTTAGTGGGGCAATAAGCAAAAGTACGACGGAGTGCATAGAAGATGAGAGATCATCGTAGAGCATTTTCGAACCACTATAGTTCTTTTATATATATCTATAAAACAATGTAACCGAAAACCCAATTCAATACATCAAACATGATGTTGGGCCTTCACGAAAGCCCACTTCCAAATCGTCTTCGAACATTATCCAAACCAATCAATTAGAGGATATCGTCTTCCGGGTCCCAGTTTTTTTCTTTTTTGAGCTATGGAACATAATTTAAAAGACTCGTATCCTCTATATAATCACCTGTCTGTTGCAATATTACATATAAAGGTTTGGACTTTATAATTCGTTTTGCTTTTTGGTGAAAAAGATTACAATTTTTATTAAATTTCAAAATACATATGTTCGACAGTGTTAATCTTGGGAGTTTCTCATGATCCATTAGCTAGAAGCTTAGAATCCACAAGTTAAGATCGATGATTTGATCATAATTGTTTTCTGTTTTCGACTGAAGTGCACCTCACTAATTACCATTGTATTTTCATTATTATTTAATGACTATATTTCCACTTAGGTGTGATTTCTGACCTAGCATACAAACAAGCTATCATTAGCCAAAACTGAAAGTTAAATATTTTTTCTGCTACTGCTAGATAATAAAAACGGGTAATCAGCCAAACAAAATACGAACTTTGCATAAATTGCCATAAAAAGTATGATTTTTTTGGCCAACCAAAAAAACATTCAATTTTATTTAACTTTCTAATTAAATACCAAAGTTTTTGTTGACTTGCCAAAATCGTCTGTTTTGCCGTTAAAATAAAACAACGTCGTTATATACTGAGATGAAACGACGTCGTTTTACAGTCTTTTAAAAATTAAAAAAAGAAAACTAGCCAAAAAAAAAGCACAAACTTTTTACGAATCGCTAAAAAAACACTAAATTTCTGGTTGACCAAAAAACACTCAATTGTATTTAACTTTCCAATTAAATGCCAAATTTTTTGTTGACTTGGCAAAATAAGCACACTATAGAGAAACATAACAAAAAAATATCACACTATTTGTTTTACCATTAGAGTAAAACGAAGTCATTTTAAATAATATCTCAAAAACAATATTATACAATATGAATACGGTTTAAGAATCTAAATAAACACATGCCTAAAAATATATATTAAAGTGTTGTATCAGATTATCGTATGAGTTTTTCTGGAGATTGGTACAAGGACATTTGTCAATCTGTAATATGCAACCCTAGCACGGGTCAACTACTATCTTTACCTAAACACATAATAGATAACAACATTGATTATTTGATAAGCTTCTTCGTGTATGATCCGATACTAAAAAATACAAGGTGTTGTTTTTGAGATATTATATAAAATAATGTCGTTTTACTCTTACGACAAAACATATAGCGTGAGATTACTTTTTTACGTTTCTCTAAGGCGTGCTTATTTTGGCAAGTCAACAAAAATTTGGTATTAAATTGGAAAGTCAAATACAATTGAGTATTTTTTTGGTCGGCCAGAATTTTGTGTGTTTTTTTGGCGATTTGTAAAAACTTTATGCTTTTTTGGCATAAAAACACTATTATAATTCATTTCTATCTAGAATTTTCATCATGTGTGCTAATTAATATCATAAATAATCCGAAAGAACACGTGACTTGACACCAACTGATATGGCAGTGAGAAGTGATGTGGAACTAGTCGTTGGCTCAAGTGCAACTGATATGGTGATATCTTATTGGTTGGTTTAAAGGCTCCATATTCAAAAAAGAAGAAACATCATAATGGAACGACAAGAATTAGCTGTAGTATGAAAGGGAAAGCTGACATAACCCTTATCTATTCTACGATAGCTGAACATGAGGGAAGCAGAAGGGTCAACTCTGAAGATTTTATATGGTGCAAAAAGTGAAGGCTCTGCGACAATATGGTGGAGCAGAGTGTTTTAGAAGTTTTCCAAAGACCAGAGGGAAGCCTTGAAGTGCTCAGACTATATAAGAAGTGCTTAGCAGCTTAGGAGAGGTAGGACTTTCAGAAGATAAAAATTGAGAGGTCCATGTTTTGAGTGTTCTTGGTGAGTAAAACAGAGTGTGTTGCAACAGCTGCAAGTCTTCAGTGTTGTGTGAGCGAGTGAGCTTATGAGTTTGTTATAATAGCTGCAAGTCTGCAATGTTGTGTGAGCTAGGGATTTTAGAGAGAGTTGCAATAGCTACAAGGTTGTAGTGTTGTGGGGCTTTGGGTCGTTTAGAATAGGTGAGTGGCAAACCAAGTTATGGTTGTGTATAAATCTGAATAAACAAGACTGTACTTTGTTTATATTATTCTAAATACAAAAGGTTAAAAAATCTCTGCGTATATCTATTTTGCGTTACCATTTGTTGTACAAGCGTTCTTGTATTGTGCTTGTCTTGCTTTACAACAGTCCCTCTCTGTTCCAGCTTTGTGTTACATCGTATGTCTCTATTCTGGTTCTTATAATTGGTATCAGAGCTGCTCAACCAATATGAGGCTTAAATCTCAAATTAGTTAAAAATCATGGAGTACGAATGGAGAACAAGTCAGAAGAAATGGAAAGTATTGTATTTGAAGCTGGTACTAGACAAGACTTCTTGAAACAAACAGAAGAGGAGGATGAGTTATTGGAAGTCGTCTATCTCAGTGGTAGAATAGAAAGGTTCTAGTTGAGTGTGACTCGGACTCAAATAAAAAAGGTGAGGTAAACTCTAAAGAGGAGTATTATAGACTGTACAACAATTGGGTCAGAACCTGTGAGGACAAGCTTCAACTCACTAAGGAGAAACTAACTCTAGAAGCTAGAGTAAAGACACTTGAAGCTGCGCACAAAGAAAAACTTGTGAAGGAGAAGGCACCTGCAGAGCAAAGTACATGGTTGAGAATCCTTCAGATATGTGGCAAAATAAGTATAAACAAGAGAGAGAAAAAAGCAATGTTCTTGGAAAAGTAGTTGAGTGATAAACTAGAACAGATCACAATGCTCAACATTGGAACAAAGAATCTTAATGAGATCTTGGGTATGAGACGCTCTAGAACCCAACTATATGGACTATGATATCAAGGTAACAACTCTCAAGCTAACTCTATATAAAAAAACCTCAAGTTTATTAGAAGTAGTGGGTCTGTAGAACATGAAATCTACAAGCATGAAGTAGTGGGGTCATATAGAAGTTCAGTACAGTCAAAAAAGGGTGCTTTATTAGGGAAAACTTTTGGTGTTAACACATGATGGATGACACGTTAGTGTAGCTACTGTAACAAGCATGGTCACAGTAAGATCTCATGTCACATGATTGTGGAACAACTTCGTGTACTCTAGCAGTTAAACAAATATTATCCTAAACCTACAATATTCTCACATGTTTTGGTTTCCAAGGCTGATCTGTATGGAGATCTCACACAGAAAATAAAGATTCTGAGATATGGTAAGTTGTTGGAAGAATCAAGTTGCACAATGGTTAGAAGTACAAATTTTTCATCAGCAAGTTAGACAGGGATGCTTTAGGCGAATGTAGCATATATTTCAAGTACAACAGTTGAGGATGACTCATGGTACTTTTACAGTGGTTGCTCCAGACACATGACAAGATGTGAATCAGCTCTGACAAACTTTGCAAAGATAGGAGAAGCTAAGATTACATTTGGAGATGGAAGCAAAAGAAGAGTAAAGGGCAAAGGTGAAATAGACAGTACAAATCTTCTAGCTCTCACTGATGTGTACTACGTTGATGGTTTGATAACAAACCTAATCAGTATAGGCCAACTCTGTGACAGTGGACTGAAGATGACCTTTATCGAATCAGACTGTCAAGCAGTAGATTTGAAGGGTAAAACAGTTATGATAGGCAACAGGACAAATAATAATTGCTACAAATGGTATAGATCTGAAGCGTGCTATGTTGTTATTGAGACAGAGTTAGAGTTATGGCATATGCGGATGGGGCACATGGATGTGCAGCATCTGAAGAAGCTGATTGGCGCAAAGGTTGTGAGAGGAATTCCAAAGTTGAAGGACAAGTAAATAATTGTTTGTGAAGAGTGTAACAATTGGAAACAAACAAGAGTTCAACACAAAAGGGTATCTCAAGTGTCCTCCACAAAATTACTTGAGTTAGTACACATGGATGTCACTGGTCCTAACAAGAAGAAAGTATTAATGGAAAAAGGTACATCCTTGTGTTAATTGATGATTTCTTTAGGTTTACATGGGTCAGATTTCTGAGAGACAAGTCTAAAACAGCAGAAAGGTTCAAGATTTTTGCTCTACACATGCGATCTGGAGAAAATGAGAAGTATGCAAATCACGACTGATCATGGAGGAGAATTTCAAATGATGTGTTTGAAAAGGTCAGTCAGTCTCACGAAATCTGATATCAGTACCCAACACCAAGGACAACATAACAGAACATCGTTATTGAACGTAAGATCAAAACAGTACAAGAGATAGCTCGGGCAATGTTGCTTGGAAACAACATCGTAACTTGGTTCTAGATAGAAGGAGTCAACACAACATGTTATGTGATAAACATGGTGTATGTTACACCATGTACTGTCCATATGAGATTTAGAAAGGGAAAACACCCAACTTGAGTTATTTCCATGTGTTTGGATGTGAGTGCTACATCTTAAATGACAAGGACCACTTGGGTGAATTTGTGCATGAAATGATGAAGGGATCTTCTTAGGATATGGGTCTAACAGCATGGTGTTTCGAGTGTACAACAAGATAACGAAGATGATTATGGAATCAATCAATGTCGTTTTTGATAAAAGAAAGAGGTTGGTTGTTGTACCAATTATGTATGACACAGATGAAGAACACCAAGACGTTCAGACAAAAAAACAACTAGCTTTAAAGTTTCCAAAATCTAAGGGAGTTCAAGTGCCTAGGAATCATTCTGCATTAGACATAATCGGTCCTTTAGATGAAAGGGTAACACGAGGTAAGCAAGTCAACTTTCAAAGAATGATCTGATAAAGGAGTGGAAACAACATGATACAGGCTGTGTAACAAAATCTGTTCTAGTTTTTATCTGAGTATACACTAGACATGGGGGAGATTGAGTTCATTTGTGCAGTATGGCAGTGTAACAGAGTAATGCAATCCCCAAAAGATTCAGGCATGTGTAACACAAACAAGAAGCTTGAGTTGTCACACTCAAATAAAAAGGGGGAGAATGAAACAACATGTGACTTGGCACCAACATGATGTGGCAGTGAGAAGTGATGTACGCCCAGTCATTGGCTCAAGTGCAGCTGATGTGGTGATATCTCATTGGTTGGTCTAAAAGCTCCATGTACAAAAATGATGTAGCATCAAAATGAAAAGACAAGAATTCGATGCAATACGAAAGGGAAAGCTGATCCAACCCTTATCTGTTCTATGACAACTGAACAAGATGGAAGCAGAAGGGTTAACTCCGAAGGTTCTACAGGTTGTAGAAAGTGAAGGCTCTGCGACAATATGGTGGAGCAAAGTATTTTGGAAGTTTTCCAAAGACCAAAGGGAAGCCCTAGAAGTACTGAGACTATATAAAGAGTGCTCAGCAGCTTGGGAGAGGTGGGACTTTCAGGAGATAAAAATTGAGAGTCCCATGTTTTGAGTGTGCTTGGTGAGTGAAACACAGCATGTTGCAACAGCAGCAAGTCTGCAGTGTTGTGTGAGTAAGTGAGTTCAGGAGTGTGTTACAGCAGCTGTAAGTCTATAGTGTTGTGTGAGCTAGATAGTTCAGAGAGAGTTGCAATAGGTACAAGGTTGTAATGTTGTGGGATTTTGGGTAGTTTTTTTTTTGTCAACCTTACTCATTCATTTTACTAGTGGGATCGACAAAGGCTCGATCCATAGCCAAATTGCTCCCACTGGAGCTGGTGGGATTTGAACCCCCCACGTGGTGCCTAGCTTGATCAGGGGCAAACCAACTGGGACACCTACTTCTTGGCGGATTTTGGGTAGTTTAAATAGGCCAGTGTCAAACCAAGTTGTGCTTGTGTATAAACCGAATAAAAAGACTGTACTTTGTTTATATTATTCTAAATACAAAAGGTTAAATAACCTCTTTATATATTTCTATTTTCCGTTATCATTTATTATACAAACGTTCTTATTATATGTGGCTCTTGCTTTACAATTGGTTCTCTCTACTTCAACTTTGTGTTATAGTGTGTGTCTATATTTATATAATCTGTTTTGATTCTTTTTATTTTATGTCTTTATGGGGAATAATAGAGTTGTTTTCTTGGTACAAATGTTAAAGCTAAAGTATGACAACATATGTGTTTAATTAGCTTAAGAGTGTGGATGCATATTGGATGAAGAAGCATTAAAAAGGATAAGTATTTTCACAATCCCAAGACTCATTTCTCTTTTACCTAGTATTAATCTTTCTTCATCACACCTACTGTATTTGTCTTCCCCACACATACAAAAATGTGGTAATGTTCTGACACACATACAGATGTATAATGTTCATGTTTTATGTCCAGCACAAAGCAACAAATCTCTACATATATATAGTTCATATGTAATGCTCCATATGTATGTGCACACGTGTGCTATTTTCGATTATACTATATTTTGTGTTTTTAGAAAGAAAAAAAAGGAGAGTACATGATTATCTGGTTACGTCACAAAGGAGACATGTAGAAATTGGCAGTTGCTTTTGCATGATCCTATTTTGTATATTCATGTCCATTTGTACTCATTACATGAGGATATGATTTTATATCATTTTACCTCTTGCTCTTAAAAGATCGGTTTTTTCCTTTCCGGTTTCCTTAACCTGAATACCTTTTTTTTTATTTATTCTTTTAACATTTTACTGTTTTTATCAACGAAAAGGGGGCCTTCCCAAGGTTTATTACTAAAAACTAAAAAATTACATGTCTATAAATTAAGTGCGAAATAGCATTTCCACAATAATCTACTTCAAGAATTAGGATGACCCACTCGAGTAGAACTAAGAGAATAAAAACCTAAAGTCAAATCAAATGTCAAATTTGCTAATCTGTATGCCACACGATTAACCTCTTTATAGATATATGAAATTTGGATTTTCCTATCTTTTTAGAGAAAACCGTAACACAACTGTACTAGAAAAAACAGTGGATGAAAATCACTAATTCCTGTCGTAAGAAAATCTACCATCATCTCTAATTCCACCTCAAGTTCCCATCAAATGAACTCGATGTTCCCATGCAATATATAGATCATAGTACACACCGCATAATCTAGCTAGGGGAACCGAACATATGCTAATTTAACCGCAAAACCGTAAACCCAATGCCCATGTTCATCCCGAAGCACTCCACTAGGTGAGGCCATACTCGAGTTTCCTTTCAAAGCCCCATGTATATTTAGTTTTAACCAACCCACAACCCACAACTGGATAAGTCCATAAAATACTTGGTTCCACTCGTACCAGAGGTGTCCCATTTTCTTTCAAATACAAGTGGGCCAGCCATGCCTCATCACTCTTATCTTTGACAAAACAGAGTCTATCGCAACAATGCCAAAAATTATTAAAAATGGTTGAACAACACTAGCGCCAAACCCACCAAATAATAGTGGCAAATGTTATGGACCAAAGTATCTCGTTCATTACCTTGTCGGACCCCTGATTATTAAACAACCACGATAAGAGATCCAGAGCAAAGAAGTTGTCATGTTCTCAAGCTAGAAGAATTCCTAAGAAAATCCCCTCGATTACTGATCAATCACGAAGAATATAAAAAACTGTTTCCGCACTACTTTGGACCTAACAGATTTCTGAGTCACATAGATGTCTTCGATATCTTTTTGAGTTCGTCATTACAGCCTGATGCAATACAAACTAGCAAAAAGCTCTAATTTTTCTTAGGTACCAATACGCTCCAGAGTTTGGAGTAGAAACGGGACATGTTTGGTCTGTGAGAGACATCTCGCATCAGCATTGAGTACGTTGAACAAACAGTGAAGCTACCATTTTTGACTCACGCCACGCCATACGATTTTTCACATTCATGACATTATTCACAATAATCGACCGTAGCTACAACATAGTGGCTGAGGAGATATCGGGGCTTATTATATTGGTCTTCCAGCCATTATCCTAATCCTAAAATCCTTGACCAAGCCTTGTAAACTCTGTTGAGACACCTCCGAGATAATGTGGTTTAGAAGCAGAGATTCATTAACCCAAATGTCCGACCAAAATCGAATCTCTACAACATTTTTAAGCACCCAGCGTATACCCTTGGATATTACTTCCTGAAACCCTTTTCGAATACTTTGCCAAATAAGAGAACCTGAGTTTGACGAGTTAGACCAAGAAGAAGAGCGTATATCATGAACTCTGTACTTTGATATAAGAATTCGAGACCATAAGCTTGAATTATCATTCAAGAAACGCCAACCCAGCTTGGCTATGAGAGACAGATTCATCTCATATGATTTCTTAATGCCAAGACATTCATCTGCTTTACTTCTAGAAATCATACTCTACTTGATAATGTGTTGCTTTTTTCTCTCATTAGTACTTCCCCAAACAAACTACCGAGCAACCTGATCAAGTTTCTTTAGTAAAGCCTTTGGAAGACAAATTACACTCATCACATGAACTGGTATCGATGTCAATATCGATTTAGTCAAGGTAATCTGACCTGCCATGCTAAGAAAGCAGCTCTTACAGCCAGTAAGCCGCAATGAGATACGTTCTAGAAAATCTTCCAAAATGTTTCTCTTTACGCGCTGTTAGTGTACATGTATCCCTAGATATTTTCCCAAGTCTTGTGTAGAACTAATTCCACTTTCCCTTGTAATTTGAGATTAAAAATTACTAAAAACATTCGATGAGAAGAATATTTTAGATTTCTCTAAACTGAAATTTTGTCCTGATGACTTGCAGAATCTTCCAACGACTCCTCGAATAACTTGAATATGAGAGAGAGAAGTTTTTGGCAAAGAGTATAAGATCATCGGCGAAGCAAATGTGTGAATTTTAGGGTCCCCCACGTGAGAGTTGGATGGGTTTCCTGTCACCCTCCAAAACCGACTGTTCATTGAGGTGACAAAGACGCTCAATGCAAAGAACAAACAAATAGGGAGATAGAGGATCTCATGGACGTAATTCTAAAGATGGGAGAAAACTATCAGATTTTCCCCATTCCCTAGTAGCTGTATCTCAGGGCTTACCACACATTACATAATCCAAGTCCTCCACTTCTCTGGGAGCCCCGCTGCCTGTAAAGTATCCTCCAGAAAATCCTACCATATATGGTCATATACTTTTTCCAGGTCGAGTTTCAAAGCATCCAACCTTTTCAGTATTTCTTTTTCCTCATTGAGTGTGTCTCTTCCTGTACCACAACAATGTTATCCACATTCATACGCCCTGGGAGAAAGCTAGCCTGAGCCGGTCCAATGAGATTATTCATGATGGGCTTTAAACATATACCATAGCCTTTGTAATTGTCTTAAAGAGGACATTACATAAAGTACTTTGTCTAAATTGTTTAATGTTCTCTGGATTCTTCACCACCATACAACCATGCCACATCCCATTCTTTGCGTCCAAAACTTCCTTACCAACCGTGACCTCTCCTTCTCCATCTCTACCATGAGGGTAAGAGATATACATTATAGCTTTTACAAATTCCTTTTTAATGAGGATAGTTGGAGATATCCCACCACTAACTATAGACCTTGACACCTTAGTCGCCCACGAAGCAGACCCCTCTGGTGTCTCTGGTGGAGGAGGAGCACTCTCTCCCGCTTCCATCATCATATATCTCGAGTCTCCGATGTCACATCCTCTAGATTGTCTCGTGAGTCACCTAGCGCCATATTAGGGGTTTTCGGATTAACCCTTCTTCTTGGCCTTTTAATTTTTTTAAACATCGACTTAATAATTATTCTAGTTAATGCATTCGAAAGTTACTAGTAATCCTTCTTCTAAAAATCTTTGCCTAGCTCTGGTTAACCCCCACTTAGTCGCTAGGCTTATCCTACCTGCCTTGATTAATAATTAATTCTTTGTCATCCAATTATTTTTTGCGTAATCTGATTATTCTCTATCTAATTTAATTATTTCCTGCTTTTTTATATAATCTGATTAGTTTTAGATTGCAAGTATTAAATAAAATTTTGTTTTGTTATTCATACATTTAGATTGGAAGTCTTTTATGTTCTATAATAACTTATGTTCAAATTTTTAATAAACATCACAAGTTTTGTTTTAAAATATGTACACTACAGTTTTGAAAACAGTATTATAAACTATTTAACTATAATGGATTAATATTGTACTAAAACATTAAAGTAGTCGTAAAACTAATCTCTTATTAATCTCCGAGTAATCTCTAGTTTTCTGATTAATTGTTAGGCCCATACCAAGCATCTGATTAGGCGCTAGCGATATTTTGAACATAGCCAATAATTTATATCTTATATATTAAAATGGGAGACACTTTCTTTTTGATTCTGTTATAAATTATATGATAAAATTAACTTAAGATCCATAACAACCCTTAAAAATAGGTGTAAGGTATGTTTGTTACAGACTTTTATGCAAAAATTCAAAATTAATAAATTTAATGGAAAAAACTCTAAAGAAACTAAATTTAATAAAAAAATATACCGGTCCTTGATTCAGTTCCGACACAGGTTTGGATTTGGTTTTCCAGATATATAGATTTAGGACACATTCTGGTATTTTGTCGGGTTAAGTGAGACTGAAGAATTTTTATTTTCTTTCGTTTATCTAAATAGGTATTTTGGTTATTTTAATTTCAAATTTATTCAGATACTTTTCTTTTTCGGATAGAGTTTGGCTTCGGTAAAGATCAAGTTTGGTTTGTTTATTTTTTATATAAAAATTCAAAAATTTAATAGATTTAATAGAAAAACGTAAAAAAAAACTAAAATTTGGTTCTTGATTTGGTTTGGGTTCGAATTTGAGTTTGATTTTTTGGGTACATAAATTTTAAACTCATTTGAGTATGTTTTAGATTTCGTTCCTCTAATTCGAATCAATTCTAATTCAAGTTTTAAGCCTCTAAGACAGCATTTTAAAAATAATATTCTAAAATATAAAAACTAGTCTAACTAAATGAACATGATTTAAAAAATAATCAAAACAATTAAATTTTAAGCTTTTTAAACCCAAAAATACTCCATTGCATAAACTAGATTGGGCTGTAAACCCAACAAATCCAAAATGGCCTTAGGCCCATACAATTCATTGAACAAAAGAAGAGGGCCGAACTTGAGAATAATAGCCCAAGGAGATAAAATAAAAATAAAAACCCAAAAACTTCTTCAGAACGAGCAGTCCGCCTAGATAGAATTACCGATGATAATCTGGGTTTCCGTTCTCCGTTAATGGTCTGGACCAAAAACCCATGGAGGTCCCATGTTCCCACCATTGGATTCCTACGATGGGTTCTCTAAAGCCTGCGGAAGAACATTAACCTTAGCCATGAAGGTATCCATCCTGTTGTTAAGGACATCGTCAATAGAAATCTCTGGAGCTACTTCTGCCGTCATTGGATCCGTATTTGGGAAGGGGGTTGAGATATGATTGAGTTCACGTGTTGGGATGGGTCTGCTGATGATCTGTCACTGTCTGAGCTAATATTCTCCGTTCGCGCTCCCAGAATTAGATAGGTGAGATAGTCAGATGGTTGCGGTGTGTATCCACAGGAGCAGGTATTGTGGGTTATTTTCTAGCAATTGAAACATAGTATGGTGATGTTCTCAAAAATAAATTCAATTAAGAACATGTCACTATTTTTGCAGTGCATTGGTCTGAAAAACTTGAGTCGATTGTCATAGTTGAACTTGATTTTACCTCTAGCTAGTAAGGGTCTAGTGATCGTTCCTTCTTGGAGATCAATCTGAGCAACTTCCCCCAGTCCACTACACATTATCCTGATAGAGTCTTTTGATGTGTATTGAAAAGGTAGATTGATTACCTGGACCTAGAGTTGAACCGTTGACATGAAATTTGGAATCATATGGTCCTCCCATTTTTCCATGGCGACTAACTAGCTGTTGTATTTTATAGGTTGTAGGCGAAGGACTGCATTTTTATCTTCCTCAGAGGAGAAGAAAAATTGGACATGGTCCTTGTTGATAATTCTGCTTGCCACTGACTCCATCAAATTCCACTCATGAGGTAGATCGTCAGCCAACTCTTGTATGTTATGCTCCCATTTATTAAGTGGTTTCATGATGAGGCTTTGTTTGTTCTTTTGAAGTGTAGCTGCGTAAGCATGGTTTGGTAAGAAACCACCCGGATCATTTTTGCTTAAATGGAATCTGTTTAGTGCTTGTCTGAGATTGCTATTCATATTGAGCTTTGTTATTGATTCTCAGGTAGTAAAGGTTGCTTTTATATAGCCCTTTGCAGATGCATCCACCATCTTCTCAACGTTTAGGGAACCTCTACAATGGTTTGTCATAATTGCTTTGGTAAACTCAAAACCTCCATGCAGCAATGGCGTGAGGTTTCTTCGCCGACGTCCTGTTTATTTACCATCATCATTTGCCTTGGGAGTTCCACTTGCGTGCTTTGAAGGAGAATTTAGTTCATGTTATGCCAAGTGGCAGTAACTAGTTGGGCTGGCGTGACAAAACTTCGGTAATTTACATAATCTTCTGAGTGATTTTCTATTAACCTCTCTCATGGTAATCATTCTTACTAGAATTCTAGAGGGTCATAATTACCTGAGGGGAGCCAAATTGTTGCCTTCCTTCCTTGTGTTAGATTATTTTACTTGGGCTCCACAAACTGTCATTTGGGCTTTGGCCCACTTCTGTTTTGATCTGGGTTTTGCTTTGTTTATTTGCCATTTAAAGTGGTTCTTCCTCTTTCTAGCTTTAGAAGTCGCTTGGGCTTGTATTATATTTGGGTCAAAGCTTGTTTTGGTTTGGGTTTCTACTCCTCTAGGCCTTCTGAGATTGTCACCCTCTCTGCAGGTGGTTTAATGCGTCGTTACTTCCACTCTTGATCTTTCCCTGATCCAACACGGGAGTCCACTTTTAATATAATCATTGAATCTGCTTCCTTGCACCACACTCTTGGCAATATCTGTTGCTGCTTGGTTGCTCTGTTTATCAATTTTTATTATTTTTAAGTCCAAGAATTTCCTGGTAATTGTTGTGATTGATTGTAACCAGGGTTTAAGACGAGGCCACCTTGAAGGTTGCTGAATGTATTGGCCAAACCTTTCTTCTTCTACCAACAATGTTATCTTGAAGAAACATAGCTCCAACATACTGAGAAGAGTCCATTCGAGGCCTTTGAGATCCAAGTCAGTCTTTGATGTGCAGTTTGCAATAGTGTGTCTGGCGTGGAGTAGAATTTGATTTGAGCTATTTTGAATGCACCATGCACTCCCGTGGAGATTTCTTCTTTTACTCCAATGCGTTTTCCAAAAAACTTTGATTTCATCTTTTGAGATTCTGATTTCTCCATTTTGTTGTAGTTTTTCAGAAGTGGATGTCTTTTGTACCTTAAGCCATGCCATTTTCTCAGCTTTGGTGTCTTTCACAGTTTTTTCTAAATTCTGCTGTAATCCTTGGATAGTGATTGCTTTCCTGTTTTTCCAAATTACCCATAGTATCCATGGAAACAGGTCTTTTGTTTCCATTGGAGAATCCCTGTTATTGTTTTTTTGGAGTAGGTATGTTAGATTATGTAGAACAAAAGATGGGTAGAACTCATTCCTTGGTGCAGGAATTCCTGATAAAGCCCATATCAATCTTGCCGGGTGACAAAGGAACATCGTGTGGTTGATTGTTTCTTGGTTACATCCGCATATTTCACATTTATCTTTTGTGATGATTTTCCTTATTTTCAGACCTTCTTTCTCTGCTAAAGCTTCTGATGCCATTCTCCATAGGAAAATCTTGATTCGAGGAGGTGTTTTGAGTTTCCAAATTTTGATTTTAACTCTGTTGCGTTCCCACTCATCGCTGTTTGGTGTGATTTGGTCTTGTAGGTTCCTGCTTGCCAGCCAATTACCATTTTTCACTGTATAGCAGCCTGATGTATTGTATCCCCATATCTACGAGTCTTCTGTTCCTATAGCTTGGGGTTGTCTAAGGATTCTTGGGATCTCCGATTGGTGGAACAATGCATGTAATTTCCTTAAGTTCCAAGAACTTTTAGTGATTAATTCCTTTACCTTGAGATTGACATCAAACATCGGCTGTTTGGCGATTGGGGGTCTAGGGTGGTGATGAAAAATCCAATTGGTGTTCCATACATAGGTGTCCTCATTGTTTCCAATCTGTCTCACTAGGCCTTTAATTAGGAGGTCTCTCCCATGAAGGATGTTGCACCAAGCATACGGTTTTGACCCCACTGTACTCTGGAGAAAGTCTTTATCTTTGAAATATTTTGACTTCAGGGTTCTTGCTAACAGTGAGTTTTGGTTGTGTAGGATTCTCCAAGATTGTTTGGCCAGGATGGCTTGATTAAAATGGTGGATATTCTTGAAGCCAAGTCCACCTTTATCTTTTGTCTTACAGATTTTGTCCCACGCCACCCACACAATCTTTTTCTTCCCATGATCATGATTCCACCAGAAATTTTTTGTTGCCGAGGTTATTGTTTTGCATTGAGAATTTGATAGTTTAAAACACGACATGGTGTAAACTGGAAAGGCTTGGGCCACAACCTTCAACATTATCTCCTTACCTCCAAAGGAAAGTGTTTTTAAAAACCAACCTTTTGTTCTACTGGTTAGCTTGTCTGAGATACATGTGAGCATAGCTGACTTGTTGTGTTTGAAACATTCAGGAAGTCCAAGATACTTATCCAATCCACCACTATTTTCAATACCAAGGATTCCTTTAATTTCTCAGTTGTTTGATTGTCTACTTTTGTGCCAAAGGATATCAACGACTTGTTCAAATTAACCATCTTTCCTGAGGCTAGCTCGTATTATCAGAGGCAAGATTTCAAGGTAAATGCTTCTTCTCTCGTTGCTTTGTAGATAAAAAGACTGTTATCCGTGTAAAAAAATCTCTGAATGGGAGGTCCTGAATTGGCAAAGTTGATTCCGGTTAATCTTTTTTGATTTTGTGCATTATTCATATAACTGCTTAAGGCTTATGTACACATGATGAATAGATACAGTGAAAGTGAGTCCCCTTGCCTAATGCCTCTTTGAGGGGTGATTACGTCGTGAACCGCTTCATTAACAATAACAGAGTATGTTGTCATTTCAACACACCTCATTACTAAGGTAACCCATTGCTTGTCAAAACCTAACTTGAGGAGGGTAAGTTCCGAGAACTTCCATTCAATCCTATCATATGCTTTAGATATATCGGTTTTGACTGCGATGAATTTTTTTTGCCCCTTAGAGTTTGAATTAGTGTGATGCATGACCTCGTGTGCTATGATTATATTGTCTGATATTAGTCTTTTTTTGACAAGAACACATTGCGACACTGAAATGATTGATTGTAGCATCGGTTGAAGCCGCTTGGTAATGATTTTTGTGATTATTTTGTAGATCACTGAGCACAGGCTGATTGGTCTAAAATCAGCCATGTTGGATGTGTTATCTTTCTTTAGAATCAGGCAAATGTGGGTATAGTTCCATTCCTTTTTTCATCTTCTTTGCTTCAAATACGCTTTTAACTTCTCTGCTCACATCTTGGGAAATCAGCGGCCAGAAAGTTTGGTAGAAACTGGCAGTCATACCATCTGGGCCTGGATCACTATTACCATTGATGCCAAAAACAACTTGTTTGATCTCCTCATCTGAGATCTCTTTGGTGAGTTCCTTATTCATATCTGGTGATACCTTCCTATTCAAAGTGCTAAGAAAAGAATGTTAGTTCATAGGGTTTGTTGACTTAAAGAGGGATATGAAGTAATTTGCTGCGATGTTTCCCTATGATCCTTCTCTGAAGTTTTTATTACCCTGATCATCTTCAATGCAATGGATTTTATTTGTTAATCTCTAATACTTAACACTGCTATGAAAGAATTTCGTATTTCTATCACCTTCCTTTAGTCGCTTATCTCTATATTTATTCCTCCAGAACTCCTCCTCTATCATGATTTCTCTCCTCTAGTTCACCTTTTAGTTGCTGAATAAGGGTTTTATCCGGGTTCGTTTTACCCTGTTCTCAGTCAAGGTTTGTATTGATTCTTTTAATTTTGTTAGCAGAGTTGTTTACACCTTGGTTCTTCCAACGAGATATGCTTCTCCTTACCATTGCAATCTTGTTCATCACCGAGTTGCCAGGGCCGACATTGTTTTGCCATTCATTCTTGATCAAGTCCATGAAACCTTGTTTGTAAGTCTATCCCTTATCATAGTAGAATCTCTGCTTGAACTATTGGGTCACTACAACCAAGTTGGTCAATATAGGACGATGATTTGAGCCTGAATAATTGAGGTAATAAACATTAGAACTTGGAAAATTGGTGAAAAATCTTCATTGCCAAAACTTTTGTCCAATTTGCATTGTATCCATAGTCCGTATCTGTTACCACACCATGAGAGTTTATTGTCTATGCTTGGTAGTTCCATAATTTGACATCCATCAATAAACCCTCTGAAATCTTTAAATGAACTTTCTGGCCTCGAGGGTCCTCCTAACTTGTCCTCATTGCATATAATTTCATTGAAGTCCCCTATATTTAACCATGCCTCATTCTTTTCATCACCTATGTCCCTTGTTTGATCCATACTTCTCGTTTCTTGGTTCGGTTTGGGTTCCCATAAACGAAGGTAATGAACATCTTTTGATCCCCAAAACCACCATTGTATCCATGATGTTTTGTTAGAGTGTAGTAGTTCTAGTTTGGTGTGATCCTTCCAGAATACTGTAAGCCCTCCATTGTGTCCTGCTGGTTGATGTTCCTCATGTTTTGTCGGTTTTTAGATCATTATTACTGTTATATTTGGGGAATTTGTCTGTATTTTATTGAGATTTCAGGTCAATAACCTTCAGAGTTGGAATCATGCTTGAAGGTGGACTTTGGAGAAGTTTGAAGCGTTTTCTAGTCTTTTCCACGAGAGGAAGGATCGATCGGTCAATACAAAGATTGATCGATCAGATCTTTAACGAGGAATATGCGCACGATTTGAAGAACGACTTGGCTTCTGAGAGATCGACTCAATATCCAAAGATC
>OVBA01004219.1:0-24348 GCA_900406435.1 Lepidium aucheri | reverse complement strand
ATAACAAGAGATAATCTGTTTACCTTGCCAGAATCACCGAATAATCGGTTCTGATTTGCTCACTTCCCTTCGCCGTTATCGATTTGACAAAAACGTTTCGATCGTCGTTCGTCGCCAGAGAGAAGAAGAGCGAGAGAGAAAAAAATTGTGAATCTGAGACAATTTTTTTTTCTTTCGCTTTTATATTTCTTCTCCGACCAATCCCGCATTGACACGTATGCGTCTCTTAATCGCAAAATCGTTTCTTAAATAAGAAACAATCCTTAACCATTTCTTAACATTGACCAATTTTTTTAATCATTTTTAACATCAAGAAACACATTAGAACCGACCGATAATGGTGGTTTTAGTGATAGTGGCTACCTTAGAAATTTTCAGACATTCGAATTCGATTTTTTCCAGATACAAGAAAAAGGAAAAAGGGAATTTAGAATTTGAACTTTAGCTATAGATTGGATGTTGTCGATCCAATAGTTATAGTAAAGTTGACAAAAAAGAAAAATAGTTAAGGCTGGTTTGATGGGATTATATGTTCTGGTTCACTGTCCTGTAAGAGAATTTTAACGAGGGTGGGTCTACACGTCAGTTTAGGGTATTAAACAGTTCAGGCCCAATTGAGATAACTTGTTCGTTGGTATCTAAAGCCTTTTTATATAATTAAGCCCAATTAAAAGTAATGTAAGGCCTACTTAATTTATCAGAATTATCCATTATCATTTTCGTTTTTCATCGTTTTATTTTGTATTATATATTTTTTTTTCTTGTAAAACCCTAAAAATTGCAAAACCCTCTCAAATCCAGTTTCCTACAGTAAGGATTGAGGTCGGAGCTCAAGAGTATTTTTTCTTTTGAAACATATGTTTTTCTAAACCCTAAAAAGCTTTACCGCCGTGTGTTATTTTTTCTCCCCGCCTATTCTCTAATCTCAAATTGGCTCTTCTCAGGTGAAGCTTCTTTGATTTGCATTGGTTTTGTTTTGAAAAGTATAAGGATATTCAGAGGAACTAGGCTAAGGATATTCTGGAATTAGTCAGGATCTAATTATATCATTTTCTTAGTGGTTTGAGCGATTACTTCCTCTGGATTTTGAGATTCGGAGGAACTAGGCTAAGGATATTCATATTCTTATGGGCTTCTGGATTGCTAAGTGTAATTAGTTGTTTTGATTCGTTTAGGTGATAAGGAGGACGTGATAGGATCAAGATGGAGGTCAGTTTAGAGGATAACAATCTCATGGAGAAGGTCTTACCTCCCATTGAGCAGGTACTACCCCTTCGTTTGGTTCGAATTTTAACGCTTCATTATTTGTGAGTTTAGCAAAGTTGAAGAGTTTACTCAAATTTAAATGCAGGAGAGCGATGTTGAGTTGGAGACTAAAGCTAAGAAATATCTTAGAGGAGAAGGTGCTAATCTAGAGGTAAATATATATAGGTTTGATGATTTCTGTTTTTGGTTGTGAAATTCAAAAGCTGAGTGGTTTCTTTGTGTTCTGCAGACATTGAAAGACAAGAAATTAAAAACCCAACTTGCTTCACGGGAAAAGTTATATGGTAAATCTGCAAAAGCTGCTGCACAAATTGAGAAGGTAAATTTACTACTCCAATGAGCTCTGTGTGGATGTTGTGTGGCCCTTTCTCCAGGTGCTAGCTATTGTGTATCTCTTTTTTGTCATCGATTTCAAGTCTTCATTATTGACTTGTTATCTGGTTGTTTTCTGTGTGTAGTGGCTATTGCCTGCTGAGGCAGGATACCTGGAGACTGATGGTCTAGAGAAGACATGGCGAGTCAAGCAGACAGATATTGCCAAGGAAGTAGATATATTAAGCTCAAGAAACCAATATGACATAGTGCTCCCAGGTAAATTCATAATAGCTTATTACGAGAGGAAAATCATATCTTATGTGTAATTGTAAAAGAATTTAGTTAGGTTATTACCTTCTTATGTGAACGGCTAATTCATTATTATCAACACTGATGAACATATGTAGATTTTGGCCCTTACAAAGTTGATTTTACTGCAAGCGGTCGGTATATGCTAGCTGGTGGTCGCAAAGGCCACCTTGCTCTTGTAGACATGATGACTATGAACCTAATTAAAGAGATTCAGGTCTGATTTTTATTTTGCGATTATGTTTATTAGTACTTGTTATCTGTAAATCTTAGTTTGGTTCTCAACACCAATTGATATATCTCCAGGTAAGAGAAACAGTACGTGATGTTGCCTTTCTGCACAATGAACAATTCTATGCAGCTGCACAAAAGAAGTATGTATTTCAAATGCTGACCACATCACATTCTGCACGCCTTTTGTTGTGGAGTGTGCTTGGTCTAATATCTTGTCTCGTCAAAATTTGACAGGTATGCTTATATATATGGGAGAGATGGAACTGAGCTGCATTGTTTGAAGGTGAGATTTATGCTTTCCGAATGAAAGAAAGAAACCTATGCCTAGTGTTCTTAGTTTGTGACTTTAAACTTTGTATATACCAGGAACGTGGTCCAGTAGCCAGACTTCGGTTCCTGAGGAACCATTTCCTGCTTGCATCAGTAAACAAATCTGGACAGCTACATTATCAAGATGTGACATATGGTTGCATGGTTGCTAGTATCCGAACTGGTAAAGGCCGAACAGATGTAATGGAAGTGAATCCTTACAATGGTGTTGTTGCTTTGGGACATTCTGGTGGGGCTGTCACAATGTGGAAACCCACTAGCCAAGTACCTCTAGTCCAGATACACTGTCATCCGGGGCCAGTCTCCTCTGTTGCGTTTCATCCAAATGGCCATCTCATGGCTACATCGGGTAAAGAGCGCAAGATCAAGATATGGGATTTGCGTAAATTCGAGGAGATTCAAACTATTCACGGTTTTCATGCCAAAACATTGAGTTTCAGTCAGAAAGGTTTGCTAGCAGCTGGAACTGGATCGTTTGTTCAGGTTTTAGGAGATTCGAGTAGTGCTTCCTCACATAACTATAGTAGATATATGAACCACTCGATGGTGAAAGGTTATCAAATCGAGAAGCTCATGTTCAGACCATATGAAGATGTTCTTGGAATTGGTCACTCCATGGGTTGGTCTAGCATTCTAATTCCAGGATCTGGAGAACCCAATTTCGATTCATGGGTGGCTAATCCATTTGAAACGTCGAAACAGAGAAGGGAGAAGGAAGTGCATTTGCTTCTTGATAAGCTTCCACCTGAAACAATCATGCTCGATCCCTCAAAGATTGGTGCGATGAGACCCTCCCGGAGGAAAGAGAAGCCATCAAGAGGAGAGATAGAAGCTGAGAAGGAGGTGGCCATAGAAGCAGCAAAAAGCACTGAGCTGAAGAACAAGACGAAAGGAAGGAATAAACCGAGCAAACGGACCAAGAAGAAGAAAGAGATGGTGGAGAAGGCAAAAAGAACATTTCCAGAGCAAGGCCACAACACCGCGTCTAAGAAGAGAAGAATCGGTGAGGATGCTGCGGCGGAGCTACCCGCTAGTTTGAAAAGATTTGCTCGGAAAAACTGATTCGGTCTCTGCCTGAGCGTTTTGGATTCTCGTTTTCCTCAATTTGCAATTTTGTAGTAGTTTGAGAAATGTTTTGATATTTTTAGTTTTGTTTTAAGACAGATCATCAAACAATGTAATTGATCCATGTGAGATTGGAATTTGGAGACAAATTAAAGTGATTTTGTCACCCTGTATTTTGGAGCAATGTAAGTGACTGGACATTCTAAAATGAGGCATAAGCACTCTGACCGAATCTAAATAGCAAACCAATCTTCGGCTTGGTTATATAACTTGTTTGGTTTCTTCAGAATCATTCATTGGTACGTAACATTTTGAAATGAAAAATAAAAAATAAATAAAGAAATGATCTTCTTTCTGAAGAAGAAGAAATGAAGAAAATGTCAGATTCCTCCGATTCTTCTTCATCTTCATCTCTCCTCCATCGAGACCCCTACTTTCTCTCTTTTGTTTCTTTCTTCTGTTGAGATTTCTAAATAGGAACTCAGCACCGGGAAACAACTCGAGCTTCAAGATCATCATTATTCGTATCAATTAGTCTCTCGGATGTCCTTTTTGACTTTTAATGGGTCTCATTGACATGTAGAACAAGTTGGGAGATGTTGACAATGGAGAAAGAATTTGATTCAAAGCTTGTCATTGAAGGGAATTCATCAAATGGTGAAAAGAATATTTCCAGAAGCAAAAGCTTCGCATTTAAAGCTCCTCAGGAGAATTTCACCAGCAAGGATTTCGAGCTTGGCAAGATCTATGGTGTTGGTTCTTATTCAAAGGTCTCATTTTAGAACCGATTCATGGTTTCTCATCGATTTTATGCACTATTTTCCTACAAAAGCCGGTTTTTATTTCTGCACATCATGAATCAATTCACTGGATTGAACAGTTAATGATTTTTTTCTTTACAAAGAATCTTCAATTTGGTGCTTCTTTTGTTAAATCTATCCATTAGTTGAATCATATCATGAAGCTTTTTGATGATAAATGGGAAAATTCTTCACAGCTTCAAGTTACTTTTGGCTGGCTATCGCTTATGGATAACTGAATCAGGTTGTTAGGGCAAAGAGGATTGATAATGGAGCTGTGTATGCCTTGAAGATCATGGACAAAAAGTTTATCACCAAGGAGAATAAAACAGCTTATGTCAAATTGGAGAGGATTGTTCTTGATCAACTCGAACATCCTGGAATTGTGAAACTCTTCTTTACATTTCAAGATGCATGCTCACTATGTAGGTAGTTTTTATACAAGTGGCTTTTTTCAGTAGACCATAGATTTTATCAGTCTCTGTGCTTGAAGGGCTATGATTGCGAGTGATCTTGGGTCCTCATTTTTATAGACATGGCGCTTGAATCTTGCGAAGGTGGGGAACTTTTCGACCAAATCACCAGAGTAAGTTACTATTCAGAATCTAAGAGATTAATTCATATTCTCAAAATTAATGTTGCATTATGGTTCTTTCTTTTGTTTTATGTTTGGCAGAAAGGTCGTCTATCAGAGGATGAAGCTCGGTTCTACAGTGCAGAGGTTGTGGACGCTCTTGAATATATACATAAAATGGGACTGATACATCGTGATATTAAGGTAGCTTCTTTTTCACATATCATCTCTGATTAGACCCAACAGGACTTGACTTTGCTAACATTTTCCGTAAATTATAAATAAGTAGCCGGAGAATCTGTTGCTAACTTCAGATGGACACATTAAGATTGCTGATTTTGGAAGTGTAAAGCCAATGCAAGACAGCCAAATCACAGTACTTCCTAATGCAGCTTCTGGTACTGAGAAGTTTATAAAACTTTTCTATATTCTTGAACTTAAGGTCTTTTTGATGATTGTGGATTTGGGTTTCTTAGCTTGTCTGTAAACTGGTTACTTATGCAGATGATAAGGCGTGCACTTTTGTCGGGACGGCTGCATATGTTCCTCCTGAAGTTTTAAATTCCTCTCCAGCAACTTTCGGGTAAGGTTTTGTGTTAGAACAAAATTTTCACCACTAAGTGAAGAGATACCAAGTTTCTTTTTTTTGTAGTAGCCTTTTGGTTCTGTGGTTACAACACACCTCTTACTTTGAACAACTTTTCTTTGGTATTTCTGGAACAAATTCAAACAGAAATGATCTCTGGGCACTCGGTTGCACTCTGTACCAAATGCTTTCAGGAACTTCTCCATTCAAGGATGCAAGTGAATGGCTGATTTTCCAAAGAATTATAGCGAGAGATATAAAGTTCCCAAATCATTTCTCAGAAGCAGCAAGAGACCTCATCGACCGTTTACTCGTAAGATATACTCAGTTTTTTTCCAGTCTTTTGCTAAACGAGAAACCACACGTCAAAGCACAAAAGCCATTTTCATCAATCATTTTCGTTGTGGCTATGGTTCATCTCAGGATACAGATCCTAGCAGAAGACCAGGAGCTGGATCAGAAGGTTATGCTTCTCTCAAGAGACATCCTTTCTTCAAGGGAGTTGACTGGAAAAACCTAAGGTCACAAACTCCTCCAAAACTAGCTCCAGATCCTGCGGTAGTTACCTTCTTATGTATTTTAATTGCCATGCCCGAAATGTTTCCACATTGTGCTTCTTTTGATTCAGTTTTATCTTTTGCAGTCTCAATCAGCATCTCCGGAGAGGGACAGTTCTCCATGGAACCCAATTATTGTCGGAGATGCTTCAGTCATGCAGAACAATGGACAAGGCGGAATCTCTTCATCTTCTGAATCCTCAGGTTCCATAACTCGGCTTGCCTCCATAGATTCTTTTGATTCGAGATGGTGAGATCTTTACTAGGCTTCACTGTGTTTTCCATCGAAAAATCTCTGTTTTCAAATTCTAACGTGGTTTTTCCAAAATGTTTGCTTTGTAACAGGCAACAGTTTCTAGAACCGGGAGAATCAGTTCTGATGATATCAGCAGTGAAGAAGATCCAAAAAATCACAAGTAAGAAGGTGCAACTAATACTCACCAACAAACCAAAACTGATCTACGTCGATCCATCAAAGCTTGTTGCAAAAGGGAACATAATCTGGTCTGATAACTCCAACGAGCTCAATGTTCAAATCTCAAGTCCTTCGCATTTCAAGATCTGCACTGTAACACACAATCTCAATGTTCACGTCTTTGGTTTTTCGTCTTTAGTTTCTCAATTGTTGATTCTTGTTTTGTTTTGGCAGCCGAAAAAGGTTTTATCTTTTGAAGATACTAAACAAAGAGCTTTGCAGTGGAAAAAGGCTATCGAAACGCTGCAGAACCGTTGAGGCTCATAGCTGATGATGTCAATTCATCATTCAAATCCCTTTTTTTCCCTTTTGTTTTTATTTATTTATTAAAATTCAATTCATTAAGAGAAGAAGAAGAGTCTTCTCTGCATTGCATTAATCTGTCTACCGTGATCAACACGGGATTTTTGGTCCAGATTGTGGATTGATCATTTATGAATGGCACTAATCAAAGTAGAACCTAAGCTAGATCGGTTTGTAGTTTCGTTTTGGTTTGGTTCAGCGTTATCCACATATTAATTTTTGTTAAAGTTGTGTTGTTTACCTATGTCAATTACGCTTTATCCAGATCGAACAATTGTCTGTCCGGTGTTGAGAACTTTTAACTAGAGGTAGAACTTCCATAAATTAATAAACACTATAACTTAATCAATTTTTTTTGGTTTGAAAGCAGATTGGTGTGGTAAGTCTACTAAAAGCAGACGTACATGCATAACTAGGGATCGAGTCCTACCGCCTAGAAAATTTATGTAAGAATTTGGCTAATGAGCCGATCTTTGTGGTCCATATTAATATTGTCATTGACAAAAAAAGCAGATTGATGTCAAGTTTGATCAAATTTAATAAATTAAAAGTTCATAATTATTCTGAAATTCATATGTAAAATTATAGTTATAATAATATTATAAATTAATAATTATTTAAATTTACATCAATATATATACATATATCTCTTATTATATAAAATTGAGTTTCAAACGTTACTAATCAACGAGATTGTTCCACATGTCAAATCTAACAGTCAAAATTTAATTCATATTTATGTTTTACTAAAAAAAGATAAAATAAATCCTAATATCTATAAAGCTGGTTCTCAAAAGTTACTAGTCAGCAGGACTGTTCTTCGTGTTAAATCCAATGATCAAAATTATTTTGTATTTATATTTTATTAAAAGAAGATAAAATCTATCAACGAGATTATTTCTAATATAAAAGAAGATAAAACCTAATATAAAATAAAGTTGGGTTTCAAAAGTTACCGATCAACGAGATTATTTCTAATATCTATAAAGTTGGCTTTTAAAAGTTGCTAATAAGCGAGATAATTTCACGTGTCAAATTGGATTAAAAATGATTTAATAAAGATTACTGGTTCAAAAAAATATTAAATTAAATTTTAACCTAAAAAATTATTACAAAATGGAGTAAAATTTTTAATTTAGTATATGTTATTTTTTGGTCGGATATTTAGTGTATGTTTTTATCCATAGAATAATTTAAATAATTTGTTTAAACTAAAAGAAATAACAATAATTTATTGGTCTAAATTAAGATATGTGAATATTAGTTTAACATATAATTAATTCATTATTTTTAATAGTTTTTGAATAAGCATATAATTTTCAGAAATATGATTTTAAATATCATATATATAAAGTTTCCTTCTAAAAATAACCTGTCCGAGGTAGATCCGAGATTCCACTTTGGTCCACAAACATCAATCGGGAGCATGTCATGAACTCAACAAATTAGCGAAGGAACCATCTCGTCTATTCAACACCAACTTGGGAGAAATCCTTCTCGATAACTTATTATATCTCAGAACAAGAAGAACTCGGATGACATGTCATCAAAAAGAGAAATTGATATATTCCTATTCCGATTTGGAATATTTTCGAAAATCTCTCAAGAATCTTCGAGATAAACTTGAATCTTGACAAAAATGTAATATTTCCAATTTTTTGATTTGATTGTAACCGCTTCTATGCTTTATAAATAGAGGGGAATGTCTCCGCAAAGAAACCAAGTTTCTCATAACTAAGAGAGAAACAATAAAAAGCAACTAGGCATTTTTACTCTTTTAGCTTTTCTCCTTTGTCCTTAATAAACATAATCCTTGTCCATCTTCCCTCTTAATATTCCGAATTGGATTTAGAACCTTTGTGCTAAATCCTACTCGAACATAACATTCGCATCGCACAAATTCATATCTTGTATATATATATATATATATATATATAAATTAGTTGATGTATTAATGTATGATTATAAAAAATAAAGTTTTTCTACAGCTCAACTCTATAAAAGATTTGTTCTGTTTCATTTTCAAACTATGATATTGTATTATAACATGTTATATAAAATAATCAAAATTTCTTTGAGTTTTTATATTTTTAATTTGTATATTTTTTATTGTAATAATATTATAGGTTGTTGAAATGAGACAATTGAGATATATATATATATATATATATAGGTGCTATTTGTTTTATCATCTAGTTGTTCCATCTAAATGTGATATTTAGATGTACTATCTGAATGAAGCAGTTAAATGTTATTCGTTTCCATGTTGATATCTATTTCTATTTAGATGTACTTGTGTTTGTTGTTTAAAAATCTCCATTTAGATGTACCTACTAATAAAATTACCAAAGAGGAAATTATTTATCTTTCATATATTATTTTGATTAAATATATTAAATTTATATTCAATTAAGTATTGATTAATTATTTTAACATTTATAACTTTTATCCTTATTAACTATTTAATTTCAAATTTATAATTTAACTTTAAAATCAGCTAAATCGATGTTAATTATTTTCTATATATCATTTATAAACTATTTTTCTATATATCATTTATAACCTATTTTTCTGTATATCATTTACAATTATAAGCATTTATACTTTAACTTGATGATGCCCCACATTATGCATAGGATATGTTTTTTATTTGTGAAAAATTGATATGTATTTGTAATTATTGTTATTTATTTATAATATTTATATGTGATATTAGTTTTTTTTAGTTTTTTTCATGGTTTGATTTGTATATGTAAATTTATTGATTTTATGTATACTTGATATGCTAAAAACCAATTTATAATGATGATTGATGTTGTACACAATTTCTTTTTTGAGATTTGTTAATTTAGGTTTTGATGCATGAAAATTTGCGTAAATAAATTTTTTTGACTCGTGTCATTTAAGTTTTTAGATCCATGTTCATTTAAATTTTTAGGTAAAAGTATGAGTCATAGGTGTTTGTTTTTTTTATGAATCTTAGAATTCATCACAAGATTTTTTTGTCAACACTAGGCTACAACTAGTCGGCCCATTAGTCAAATCCTTACATTATGTAGGCAGTAAAACTCGATCCTTAAATGTGTGATGGTGCATGTCTTTAGTCAACTTACCATGTGCTACTAGATCAATGCCAATTCACGAGTTAATCACAAGATTAGTTATCTATTTAAATAGAAGTCAGTCGTTTAATATAATTTTCATATTAGGATTAAGAGTAAAATTTTAAAATAAATATTAATAGGAAATATATTTATATGATATATGCTAAATATTAGGAATTAGTTATTATAAGTTTTTATATTTATTTTAGATCTAGTTCAATATAAAATATTAAGCTAATAGTAATAATCTCTTATAAAACTTTCCTATGTAAATTTGTCCACAATTTGTCATAATATATTTTACCAAAAAAATAATAATGTTTTTTCATATATTTTGTCTTGTAGATTTTTATTATATTTAATTATTTTATTTTTATATATTTAAATTAAAAATCTTTATATATTAAAATTAAAACAAAGTGAGCTGAGCCGTCTTCCCAGCTCCATTCACACCCACGAACCGAACCCTTTTCCCCTTTTTCACTTCCAAAATAAGTTTGGCACTTTGTGGTCACAAATTTAGAGTTAACAACAAAACTAAAGACTTCTAAAGCTATAACACCACTATAGGAACAACACCACATGTGTTAGCACTATGTTCATAATTAAGGATTCACAAGAACATGATAAAGCTTGTTCATATTCACCTACATGATCATGTAAACAATGAGTTTAACGTTAGGGGATTTTATTGATCGTTTCTGAGTTTAACCTTAGGAAACTGACAGAAAGAAATGTTTTTAAATATATGAAGCCAAATAATTAAATGGGTTTTTGAAACAATGAACAATAAAGCTAAAAAAGATCAAACAAGTTTCTGAAACAATAAAGAAGCAGAACAAATGCAGTTTCAAATGTCGAACAAGAATATTAGATACAGAGCTATAGCTAATTAAAAACTCTTTCTTATATCAAAGAAAAGATCCTGTTTCTCAAAGCCACAATACTCAATTTTCACAATAAACCATTACCAACTGGTTATAATGGAACTAACCATATATGAGCTCTACCGAGTCAATGAAGGTGATTCCAAATTCAATGATCGTCCGAAACAACAGTATCCACTACAAGTAACCTCTTGTGAAAAGCCTATGTGGCATTTCCATCAAAGTACCTGCGAACGTCAGTGAAAGAAGACTTTCTTTGGGAACTTAATCAATAATACTACACCAATCAAAAAAAAATTCTGAAAATAAGTATGGAAAATAGGTCTCCTTCAGGACTTTCCTTCAAAAAATTTCTTAGAAGTCTCCTTCAGGAATTTCCTTAGAAGTCTCAATTAGGAGTCTCCTTAAAAGTCCTAACCAGGTGTCTCCTTCTGAGTCTCAACCAGGAGTCTCCTAAGAAATCTCAACCAGGAGTCTCCTAAGAAATGTCTTTTAGATGTCTCCTACAGAAGTCTCAACCACAAGTCTCATTCAGAAGTCTCAACCAAGAGTCTCCTTCAGAAGTCTCAACCACGAGACTCCTTCAGAAGTCTCAACCACGAGACTCCTTCAGAAGTTTCAATCATAAGACTCCTTCAGAAGTCCCAACCAGAAGTCTCTTTCAGAAGTCCCAACCAGGAGTCTCCTTCAAAAGTCTCAACCACTGGACCTCAACCGACAAAGAGTATAGGCTATCATAGTGGGAGACCATCGGCTGATCGGTGCATGAAAAAAGTTCTCATGCCTGATGAACAGGAGGAGCTATATCATTCAAGGCTTGGCGTGTTTCTGAAGTTTCATAAAATGGCGTTTGGATGGGCTTTAGTACTAGTGCATCATTTACTCACTTTTCAGTTGCAGTGTATGAAGACTTGTGGGATTTTGTTTCTAATTGGTCTAAATCCAATCAGATTCTCGCTTAATAAGTTTGAGTTTCTATCCGAGCTGAGCTGTACATACGTGGAGGATCTAGAATCGCCAGTCACTAAAGTTACAGTGGAAATGCAAAAATTTTGGGAGCTTCGAGGAGTGCCTGAAGATAGAGGACCAAGTTATGAAGAGTCGCTAGCTGCTGTTGATGGGTGTGAAAATTGGACCCGTGAAAATCAGATTAGATTAGGTTATCTTTCAATATATGCTACTTTTATTGAAGCTAAGAAGGCTGAAAAACACACATGTCTTAGTCTGGCTAGATTGGTCATGGATATTGCGGGGGAAGAGTTGCACATAAGAAGATGATGGATTCTGTTAAACATACAATACCTTAAACAACTTACATTGAAGGATTTATCCAGGTCCTTCAAGTGTGGGTGTATATTGCACTTCTAGATTTTGTAGCTTCTTATATTGAGATGGTACCTGAAAATCTTTCTCCACAATTGCTAGCATACAAAGGATCTAGGGATCGTAGGTACCCTAGGGAGAACATGATGAAACATGTAAGAATGTTCTTATACTTTTAAATTTACATACGCTTATTGTATATCAATTACATACTCATTTAGAATTTTTTTCATTGTTTTTCTCTACTACAGACTCGGGTCCGCCACTTTGTCTCCAAGAGCTACGAAGACATGTTTCCATGTTGGGAAAACAATGAGGAGAATTTTAAGGTTGAAAACATTATAAAGGCGTTTTGTGATCAGTTTGGACCTAATTGGAGATTTACTAAGTCTGACTAGAAGAATAAGGCTGTGTTGAGCCTTAAAAAGGTTGTTCAACCTGTGAAAAGTGGTGGGTCAAAGAGATTCCATGAGGAACCAGATGATGAACTTGAGGGACGAAAGTTGTGTAAGGAGACTTCATCTTCGTATGAGACTGACATCAGCTCAGTTGAGACAATACATGGACAAATGGTGTAAGAAGATGCTTGCCCAGTTGATGGATGGGATTAGCAGTGGAGAGCATAGGATATTGAAAAGTATGCACAGTTGCCAACAAGAGATCCTCACTCTAACTGTGATGATGAGGAGACCAATCCGCCAGTCAGGGTTAGTTCTAAACCCTCTCCACAATTTAACCAACTTTATCACCTGCGTAAAACCAAAAAACCATCGAAGTAGTTTTGTTTGCATCTGGTTGTTATAGTTGCTTTGATTTGAACTTCAAATCTATTTCTGTATCTGTTTAATTATTTTGTTGTAATGGTTTGTTTATATGTGAATTGAATGTATAAATATTTTATAAATAAAATTATAACTTTGTGTGTTGAAACAAATTTGCAGATAGATCAAAAAAATTGTAAGCGAGAGTGTAAATGGTGCAGATGAGCAAAGTCTTGTCTTGCTGGATCAAAAACTCTTTGACATCAACTTCGAACTTGTTCAAACGAGTAAACAAGAAAATAAAACAAAACTCGTACATGAGAAGATACATGAGTGGAATGAAAGGCTGAGAAAGGTTGCTCCTACACAGTTGAGTCCATTCCAAGAAAATAGCACAATCAAGGGAAATATCCCAAACAAGACAAGTGGTGGTTATGATCCTTTCGCACCCGTAAATGGTGTCAAAGCAGATAAATGGACTACAAGAATGATACAAGAACCATAAGTTGTCTGATTTTATATGTACTTCTAGATTGAACTTTCGAATGAATGTATAATCAGATTTTTGAGTTTATAGGGACTATAAGCTGAAAAAAGAAGAAGAAAGGTTTTGTACCGGAATGGTACCATCAGCATAAAACGCCTACAAATTGGCTACAAGACTCGGTAAACTTCATTAGTAAACTTCATTAGCAGACATCAGTAGTACACGACATTAGTAAACTTCCTTAGTAAACTTCATTGGTAGACTTCTGACTAACGGTTTTATTTTGTTTCTTACCAATTTGATGCATCACATGGATGTTGAGATTAATCTTATGAGGAATTGCTATGCAAAGCATCTTGAATGGTTTTGGTCCAATAGACTTTACATAGTTGATGCCAGATTTGGCCAGATGTGGACTAATAAGTTTGAAGAGTTTCTCAGGTCTGATGCCAACCTCGACGGAACACAGAACTGCTTACCTAGCAGATCACTTGATTACTACTCAGGAGAAGAGCCATCATAATACCGTAGTGACAAGATGTGGGGAGTTGAAGTAAACGACATTTACACTCCATTGAACCTTGACAACTGTCTTTGGATTGCTTTGTGGATATCCATACCGAATAAGCACATTGTCATTTGGGATTTTTCTTCTGGTATGGTAAATGAATCAATAATAATTGCTCATGTGAGGCTTTTTATAGTCCTTGTACCATACATTATGCGTGAATTGGATCCTCCTGAAGAAAAAGTCACATGTCAGTGACATCGTACTCACATGAGCGTGTAACATGGTCTTTTCCATAGAATAAGCAAAGTGGAGATTGTGGCGTGTACTACTTGAAGTACATCGAATGTCATACGCTTATTATTCCATTCTCTGAATAGTTTTGTGATGCTTATGTGAATCGTGTGAGGAATAAGTTATGAGTTGACATATATGATGAGATAGACATTTGGGCATGGAGAAGGATGGATACAAGAATATGGACATATATAACGAAATATGCGTTGTGGGTACGTAGATGGATGAATATATTATTGACTAACAATTAAACCCAATCTTGTATGCCTCTTATATTTTCTTGTTTAGGTTGTAAGAGAAAATTATTGTTTGGTATCTTGCAGTTTTTATCTTTGTGGATGCAAGATAACTAATAATTTTTTTTTGTATTTAGTAAGGGTTTTTTTGATGAGAATGATCGGTTTATGTGGTGTAATACTTTTGTTGAATTCTTATCCTTAGGAAAGCTTCAATAGTAGACATCTTATTAATTATAGCAGACTTCATTTTTATCTGACCACATTTATTATGAGACTTCTTTCGTAGAATTTCGTAATAGACTTCTATTTAACTATATCAGACTTCATTTTTATCAGACTACTATTTGGAGACTTCTTGCACAGACTTCTATATGTACTTCTTATTTACATTTTTACATCTACTTATTTTATAATTAAACCAAAACTCCTAAATAAAATCATACAATCATCATCCATAAATAACAAGATTAAAGCATCATTCTTAAACAACAAGATAAAACCAACATCCATAAACAAGATAAAATCATTACCCTTAAGCAACATATAATCATCATCCGTAAACAACAAAAAACAACCACATCTCCAAATAACTACCACATCTCCAAATTGGCGTCATCACGTACAAAACGTCTATTCATCCTCCACTTTTGTTACCTATCATACATAACTATAGCATCACCAAAATATACTCAAATTGGAAAATAGTTATAGGAACAAGATAAATTTTAACTTACACAATTTGATCGAATATAACCCGGTTGTTTGCGTTTCAAACAACTGTCTTGCTTGGAAATTTTGTTGGTCTCTTTTTTTTTGCCAATTCTTGCAATTTCTAGCTAATTCTGTCACCTAGATTTCTTTTTTCTTCATGTGAGAATTTTCACAATACGAGGGAGACATTGCTCTTGTTTCTCGACTCCAACATCATTTTTTGAATATATATTGTGTGAGTACGCTGCAAGTAAGTATTCGTTTCTGTAGGAAGGACATACAAGCATCGACACATGCATACTAGCATGAATGGCAACTGCAATAACATGTGAACAAGAAAATTTCTCAACCTGATATACACCACATTCACACGTTCCTCGTTCCAAATCAACTAAAAAATTTTTTGCACCTTTTTTTGCATTAAACTTCCAAGTATCAATACGTTCAACCGCCATCTTGTCTGCATAATATCCACGTATTGCCAATAAAAAATTTTATTCCCCGACTATGACATGTTGTGAGACTCATGACATCTTCTCTCCTTTATAAAACCACTTTCTTAGCTTCTCTCGTATGTACTCTAGGTAGGTTATGGGAACTCATCTCGCAAGCTTAAATGCGATACTGATAGATTCTGTGATGTTGCTCGTTTGAATGTTGTATATGTTGCCCATGAGAACGTGACCACAACTTTGGGTCTACGTTTTCTAAGTAAGGTGCAAGTGACAGGCTTATATGCTTTATCTTGTCAATGTATCGATTGAATTCGGAACGTATGTACGCATATGCTGCTCCTTTAATCAAATACATGAGTTGTTTTCCTTTAAACTTTGTCACTATGTTTTGTTGGAGGTGATAGTAACATATGCCTCATGTTACCCAAGAAAAAACTGTGATACATGCATTCTTTATGAATTTGTGCATCTTAGAAACTATTACCAAACATATTGCCCTGAAAAACAACTATCTAATTTGGTAAAAAATCATTCCCATGAAGCATCATTCTTAGTGTCTACAATGCCAAATGCCAAATGCCAATGGAAATATCTGAAAATTACCATCTTTCGTTGTTGCCACTAGCATAACAACAATGTACTTCTCAGTCAAATGACATCTATCCACCAGAATAACTCTTTTGAGATTATGAAACCCAGCTATCTAGGCACCGAACAAGATAAATAGATATTTAAATTTGTTCCCCTCATCAAGATCAAGTCCAGTGACAGTTCCCAGATTGGCTTCTTGGATTAGATGCAAATAAGAGGGCATATTACCATAACCATTTTCTATTGTCCCATGCACTATTTCTTGGGCGTATATCAATGATCGATACAAAGTAGTGTAATCCAACCTTATATTGTATATCACTTTCATTGACCCTTTAATATGCTTTGTCATTATTCCATCTATTGTTCCAAAACTATTTACTAATAGCCTACCAATATGACTCGAAGAATAATATTTGAAATGAGCCTACCAATCTACTGCAAAACATGTATGAACTTTGATATATTTTGTCACCCAAAATGTGTTTCTTGCATCCTTCACAACAGATCGAACCTTTCATTCACATCCCTCAACACAACATTTAACCACCAATAATAATTTTGTTGACTTGTATACACAAAAACTGAATTTTATTAGTATACTCATCACCCTCAATGTTGATACCAACTCTTTCTTACTAGAAAAACTCCAATTGACATATATATTATGAAAGTTCTCTTCTTGTTCCAAATAACGCTTGTTCCCTGTAAGCATATCATCTTCATTTTTTATTTTTCCATATTTGTTGGAATCTCCACCGTACTTATAAGTTTCAGGTTCACCATCAGACTTGTATGTGTATTTTGCGTCATCTTCCACTTAATCTTCATCAAAACTCATGTCTTTGACTAATTCTTCATCATCATCCCCATCTTCGTCACAATTCACTGCTGCTATACGAGAACTCCTCAAGTAACTAACAGACGTATAACATGCACTTACTTAACTCAACCAAGCTTCAAACTTTTTTATCATTTGTGATGTGCATGAGAAGAGTGTTAGGTGGCATTTCTTGCAACATTGAATCAGGTAGTGAATATGTTATATCCACGAAATCAGTTTCCTTGTCCAGACCGTAATTAGTTTGTACCATTCCTACAAGTTCATCATGTGTACAACCATCATCTATAAATAACATTATCTCTCCTTTGTAATTATCAACCTCAAAATTCCTATACAAGTCTTTCATTCTCCATAAACAAGTAACCGAGCCATTTCCTTGAAAAATATATAAACCACATTAATAACATATAAACCACGTTAGTTAACAAAATAAATCAAATTTGAACAAAATTACAGTAGCAGACTTCACGCGAAGTCTACTAATTTAAACAAAGACTTCACTCAAAGTCTACTTTGTATTGTAGAGTAGACTTCGGGTGAAACCTACCTATCTCTAAACGGTTCTTCATTCTCCCTTTTGCACGTAGCTTTGTAGGCATCTTCAAGAGGGGTTCTTGCTGGCCTTGTACCTATATCATCGGCTGGAGCCAAAATATCAAGTTTATACTTCCGTTGAGAGAGGAATAAGCCTTCTTTAGATCGACACACCTCAATCCCAAGAAAGTATTTCATCTCACCCAAATCCTTATTATCAAAAACGGTTCTGAGATGTTCTTTGATACCTTTAATGCTTTCTTTGTCACTTCTTATGACAATAATGTCATCCACATATATGAGAATAACGACAATCCCTTAATTACTTTAGAGTGTGAAGAGAGTATGGTCAACTTCTGATTTTCGAAACCCACGGTCTCTTTAGGTGTTGCTCAACTTGTGATACCAAGGTCTTGGGAACTGTTTGAGACCATAGATAGCTTTCCTAAGCCTCAGGATATTACCGAGTGCCATAATATGTTTTAAACGCGGTGGTGGATGCATATATACCTCATCTTCAAGTTCACCTTGTAGAAATGCATTTTGACATCCATCTGCAACAAATCCCAATCAAGGTTAGTAGCCAAAGAAAGAACAACACGTACCATATGGAGTTTAGCCACCAGTGCAAATGCGTCATGATAGTCTTCTCTGTATGTTTGAGTGAACCCTATAACCACAAGTCTTGCTTTGTATCTCTCAATCTGGCCACCACTCTTGTATTTGATTGTGAAAATCCATCTAGAGGTGACAACCTTCATCCCTGGAGGGAGAGTAGCTTCATCCAAAGTGTGGTTTTTATCCATTGCTCAATGTTCTTCACCTACTGTATTACGCCAAACCTTGTGCTCTTTGGCCTCCTCATAGGTGCTTGGCACATGGTGTTGATCTAGTTGAGTGATAAATGCTTGATGATTGGTTGGAACTTCTACCATATCACATACAACTTGGCTAGGATGAGCCACGATATTGTTGTTGCAATATACTCGAGTATTAATTTTGATGGTTTTCGCACTCTTTGACTGCGTCTAAGAGAAAATGATTCAGGTTCTAATGGTGTTGCTTGTTCATCACCTTCATTGACTCTTATTCCTCTTCTTGAAACTCACTCAGTTCAACCAGAATCGGTGTGCAGTTTGGATTAGCTTCAACCTGCTCTTATTGCACATCTTGGATAACACTCGGGCTTGGTTTAGTAACACCTTCCTCCTTGTCACTCGAGCTTGGAGTGTTCAAGTGGTTGCTTGAGTGATCAATTCCAAGCTTAAAAAACAACTCCCTCAAATTACTAGATCGGTCATAGAAGATCTTTGACGCCTTCCCAATCCTTGTTGTCATAGAATCCCTTTCTCTCCATTAGTTTAACATCTCTAGATACCAGCACACTTATTGTCTCTGGTAATAAGCATTTATATTCCTTTTGTGGACACCCAATGATCATTCCTTTAACACTCTTAGCTTCCAACTTGTTCCATTGTTCACCTAGTACTAAGACAAAGCAAACACACCCAATAACTCTTAAGTGGTTAATAGATGGTTTAGTTTGGTTTAGTATCTCAAATGGTGATTTTTCTGGAAGCACTTTGGTTGGGATCCTATTGATGAGATAGCATGCGGAGGTTGCAGCATCACTCCAAAACTTTTTGGGTACATTTGTATGGAACATCATAGACCTTGCTACTTCCATTAAATGTTGATTCTTCCTCTCAACTACACCATTTTGTTGTGGTGTATACGAGCAAGTTGTTTGATGCACAATCTCATGTTTGGATTGGTGTTGTTTGAAGGCATGGCTTGTGTATTCTCCACCATTACATGTTCTTAAAGTTTTAACCATTCCATTATATTGGTTAGTCACATAAGCTTGAAAATTGACAAAGGCTTCTAACATCCTATCCTTTGATGGCAGCAAAGATACTCAAGTATAATTGAATTTTTCATCAGTAAATGTCACAAAGTACTTATGGTGTTTTCTATACTCACAAGGAGCAGCCCAAACATCTAAGTGCACTAAATCAAAATAATGTTAATAAAAAGTTGAAGACTTAGGAAACACCAATTTACAATGTTTTTCAAGCATACAAACTTCACAGCCATCATTTATAAAAAAATACTAGGCAGCAAGGTAACTTGTCAGCTCTTAGTAAATGGCGGGCCAGATCATTGTAGGAAGTAGGAATGTTAAAATGGGGTTTAGCCCAATGGGTACCCAAAACCTGGTAAAAATTATGGGTATAAACCCCTTTTAAACATTTTAAAATAATTGGATTTTAATTGGGCGAGTACCCATATGTAATGGGTATAAACTGGGTTTACCCATTGAGTAATGGGTACCCAATGGATTTTTTTTAAAAAGAAGAGAGAGTAAAAAAGAGGAGAGAAAGTAAAAAAGAAGAGAGAGAGTAAAAAGAGGAGAGATAGTAAAAATAGGAGAGGGTAAAAAGAGGAGAGAAAGTAAAAAAGAGGAGAGAAAGTAAAAAAGAAGAGAGAGAGCAAAAAAGACGAGATAGAGTAAAATGAGGAGAAAGAGTAAAAAAGAGGAGAGAGAGTAAAAAGAGGAGAGAGAGTAAAAAAGAGAGAGAGAATAAAAAAGAGGAGACTAAATAAAAAAGAAGAGAGAGAGAGCAAAAAGAGGAGAGAGAGTAAAAAGAGGAGAGATAGTAAAAATAGAAGAAAAAGTAAAAAAGAGGAGAAAGAGTAAAAAATAAATGGGTACCCATAAAACTATATTTATGTTTTTATAAAACTACTTTGTTTAAGAGATTGTATGATTTTAGTAAATTTACTAACTTTGATCACCGTAAAAAAAAATTAGAGAACTAATATCACTTATTAATATACAAATATAATTTTAACATCATTTCTAGCTATTTTATTTTATCTATTTTAATTCTAATTTTTCCTAATGTTTTTAAGAAATGGTTTATATTCATGATTTAAATAATACAATTAAAATAATTTAAAAATAAAAAAGAATGGTTTATATTTGATACCAAAAAAAGGAATGGTTTTATTTGATATCACATGTTGTTTCATAAATTTAAAAACTACAAACAAATTTAAATACTAAAGAACAATAAACGGGTATCCATAAAAAGCTCATATTATTCTGGGTTTTATATGAATAGTCTTGATAAGACTCTAGTCTTATTGGATTTTTTCTGTTTTGAGTTTTTTCTGGGCGGCTTTATTTTGGGTCAGGCTCGGGCCAGATTTTTTTACCCATTATAACATCCCTAGTAGGAAGCATTCAGGTTGAGTATAAGCCCAAATACCTTGTCTTGTTCGGTCCTCTCAACTATTACCTCTAGATTTGCTGTAAGTGGCCTTAGCATCTCAAGTTCAGCCCATAAGAATCTATACTTTTCAAAGAACTAAGTAAAACTCCATATCCTCTTTATATAGAGCATTGATAGACTTCTTCACTTCAAAAACACGGCTAAGGTGGAGAGATTCCCATAAAATTTCTTGAGAGTCTCCCATAGTTGCTTAGTACTTTCATAATAGGAATAGGCTTCATGAATGGCTGGGTCAAGAGAGCTTTGGATGATAACGAGCAACTTGGTCATGTTGGTACCATTTTGCTTGTTCTTCATCTGCAGCAACCACATCCCCATTGCCTTCACCTTCCTTTTCTTTACCAACAAATCAGACCAACCTCTTTGGAGCTTCTTCTTCCACATGAGCCCAAAGTCCTTGGCGGCTTAGTACAGTCTTTATAGTTCTAGACCACAGCAAATAGTTTACTCTTTTAAGAGTAACATGAATAGCAAAAGATTTGAGATTTTCCATCAAGAAATCAAGAAACAAAACAGATTTGGTGTGAACCAGAAAAAAAACATATCCTGGGAGATAAAATGAGTTTCAGCGGATTAACAATGGCCAAAATGGAGAACTTGGCTCTGATACCAAGTAAGATTTATCAAACAATGAGAGTAGAAGAGATTTGGAGAAGATTAGAGAAGAATAAAGAGTAGAATGTGAGATTTCGGTTTGAGATTAAGAAGAAAGAGTGAGAGACAGCTGAGAATAGATGGAGAGGAAGAGTTTTTATTCTCTTAAGCTTTACAATTGTATAAAAACATATATATAAAAGAAAAGACTAAAAGAAAACCTAAGCTATACAAACGTATATACTCAGCAATACAAACAAAACACAAAAGACATGAACTACCCAGATTGGAAACATGCTTTTGATCTTCACATGAAAGAGGGAGAGAGGCATTCCCCCCTTATGTTCCAACGGTCACATTTTGGTCTTTAGAGAGACATGTGACTTTGTTATAATCTAACCAGCATCCGACTCCTTCTACTCACTTCTTGACCGAGTAACCATTCTTACTTGAGACACCATTTTGTTCTTTGTGTCACATTTAGTCATTTCTTCATTCTTACAATCATGAGTTTAACAAATTTCACATGAAGTATGCAATAGTTACTAGAGATTATTTTTGCAATTGACAGAGTTTGACTTTTATTGCAGAAGTCTACACCAGAAGTTTGCGACAACACATACTTCACATTAAGTGTGCAATATTATAAAATCAGACTTCAGATGAAATCTACTTTATTTTTAAGTTTATTATGGAAATAATAGACATCATGTGAATTCTGCATTATCGTAATATATAAATTGCTAACTTCAACACAATAGTAGATCTCAAGTGTAGTCTGCGTTCTTACAATAGATTACACATGAAGTCTGTGATTTTTACACAGATTCTAATACTTTTTTGGTCAACAATATGTTATTTTGGTCAAATTCAAAACTGATTCTCTTTAGAAGGGTAGACTTCGGGTGAAGCCTGTAATTTTTGTGGCAGACTTCACCTGATGGCTGCGCAAAAGTCAAACTTTTGGTCAGTTGCAAAACTTACTCATATTTGCACAGAATTCATTTGAAGTGTACTTTATATTTTTATGTTCTCAAAGAAGAATGTGCAATCTTCACATGAAGTCTACTCATGAATCTAGAAAGTTGGTCAAATACAAAAACAAAACTTTTGTGTTGACTAGCAGAGTACAAGTGAAATCTCTTTTCAAAACAAACTTTCTGAAGTCTACTTTCTGCAAATTCTGGAAATCTACGATAATTAGCTATCCCACTATATAATGAGACATCTTGTTGGATGTGAACAAAATGGCATACTTAATAAGGTTAGAGAGAGAGAGAGAGAGGTTTTTCTTGTTAAGCTTTCTAGCTCATGTAATCTGCTCAAGTCCTGAGCCAAAGATTGATGATGATAATGGATTCTAGAACTAAAGGGGTGTATTCAAACATGGATTTTAGGTGATTTTAGATTTTAATAGATTTGGAAAGACTTAAGTGAATTTTGAGAGTATTTGAAATGATTCAAGTTGATTTATTGATTTATCTTTTAATAATTAGATAGTGATTTTAGGAGATTTATTATAAATCACATGATGATTTTAAGAGATTTGTTACAAATCAGTTCCTTTACAATCCTAATAACTATTTTCTCGTGTCATTTGTTTTTTTAGTTTAAGTTATGCAAGCATATGATAATGAAAATAACCAACGTTTTAACAATCTCTTTTGCAACATATTATGATGAAAATAACCAACTAGTTAACATTTATTTCAAAATTAAAAACCAGAATAGTCAAGAAACTAGAAAAAAATCTGGTGTATTAAGATCTCATATTCATAACGTCGGTCTACATGTTTGTTGCTATAGTTGCTCTCCAATTATTAGCAAGCACTCTTTGTTGTTCTTGAGTACCATGAATCTCTTCATCTCCATTATTTTTGTCATCACCTCTTTCATCAACATCACTGTCTTCGGCAACATCTTCTTCAAGAAGAAACACGTCTGAACGACATTCTTTGCGAAGATAGTTATGTAACACAACAAAAGCAAGTACTAGCTCCGCTTGGGTCTTATACGGAAAGGGTGGTACAGACTTGAAGATGAGAAATCTTGATTTGAAGATACCAAAAATTCTCTCTATTACATTGCGCAAGCTAGAATGACGATGGTTGAACAACTCATTTTCATTTATAGGATTTTTACCTTGTCCCCTAAAGCCTTGGAGATGATACCGAGTACTTCGAAATGGAGCTAGAAAACTACGACTATTGGCACATCCACAATCAACTAAATAGAATTAACCTAAATTTTATAAAGATAGAAATATAAGTAAGATAAAAGTGAAACTAATAACAGAAAATATTGATATTATCAAAATATAGCAACATACCTTCAGGAACTTTTAATTTGTTAATGCTTCATGTTAAAGCATCATGTAATACCTTCACATCATGAGCTGAACCTTCCCATATGCTAAGAACGTATATAAATTCTAAATCAAAATTACATGCAGCTAAGACATTTTGTGATAATTGTCCTTTTCGGTTAGGATAGCTAGCCGATTCTTTTCCTGTTATTGTTGCAAGGATATGAATTCCATCAATAGCTCCCACACAATCCTATAAAAATAGTAATGATTTGTTAAAATGTTGTTATACTTGAAATATATACACAAAAAACAACGCCATATACCTTAAAGTAAGGATAAAATCATGTGCTATCTTTTATTTTTGTGGGCACTGCGGTTCCGGGTTTAGCCATGTAGGATGAAGCAAGTGCATTTANCATTTAACACTTTCAGAATAGTGTTAAAGCTTGTACTTATCGAGAATCTTGATCTCTTGAATCTATCTTGAGCCTGAATGTACCTTCAATTTTGACCCACAACATTTCCTCAACAGAAACATATCTTGTGTCTTTTAAGCCCATCTTTTCTCTAAAAGTAGTGCATAGTTTCATGA
>OVBA01004218.1:0-24350 GCA_900406435.1 Lepidium aucheri | reverse complement strand
GAGTGAATCAGAGGGTGTTACAACAGCTACGAGTCTGTAGTGTTGTGTGAGCTAGTGAGCTTGACAGAGGTGTTCTTGGTGAATGAAATCAAGAGAGCTGCAACATCTGCAAGTCTGCAGTGTTGTGTGAATTAGGGAGTTCAACAGAGAGTTGCAAGAGCTACAAGGTTGTAGTGTTGTGTGAGCTTTGGGTAGTTAGGAATAGGTCAGTGGCAAACCAAGTTGTGGTTGTGTATAAATCTGAATAAACAAGACTGTATTTTGTTTATATTATTCTTAATACAAAAGCTTGAAGAATATATGTGTGGTTTCTCTCCTATATTAGCGTTTGTTATACAGGCGTTCTTATTATGTGTCTATCTTGCTCTACAATAGTCTCTCTATTGTATTAGCCTCTGTAGTACACATAGTATCTTTGGAAATTGATGACATGTGTTTCATAGATGCATGCTTCTTGGTGTTTGGATTTTTGCAAATGTTTATCCAATGTCGGTCAATTTTGGAGTCTCCATTTTTGTTTTGTTTGACTTTTGCGTTCTTAATTATTTCAATTCAAGTTAGTAGGTTAGATGATGCAATGTCAAATTTTACTTTGATGCTTAAAATGAGGGCTGTTCAATTTGGTAAAATCGAACTGAATCAAACTGATCCGAACCGAAAAAAATAATATGGTTTGGTTTTTGGTTATACTATGTAAACCTATGGATACGATATTATCAAAACTGTAGGATACGGATATGGTTTGGTAAAAAATCATCTAAACCGATTAAACCAAACAAAATTTTTTATTTGTAATACTATAAAATAATATATATATATATATAGTAGTTATTGTATAATGATATAAATATAAAATATTCAACGCATATAATTATACATAATGATCTAGTACTATAATAGTATAGTAAAATAATTAAACGTATATTATAGTATTAACTTAGAATTGCTAAGTTTCAGATTATTAGCTTAATAATGATCTATTTATTTAATTTTTGTTGTTGTGTGCCTACCAAAATTTTTTCATGACAATTTTATGAATAATTTTTATATGATAATTAACATTATAGTAGATTTTTATTTATAATTTATAATATATTAAATAATACAAAAAAACCAACAATTTAATTCAACTAAACAAATTTATGGTTTTTGGTATAAAACCGAATAAACCAAAAACCGAGACTATCTAAACCAAACCAAACCATTATATATATGGTTTAAATATGGTAGGTATTTTTCATGAACCGAAAAACTGAAAAACTAAATAGACCAAACCGAAACACGGATTGAATACCCCTACTTAAAATATCAGAATATTATCACTAGATTTCGGACTTGACTCCTGACTTTTTGAAATTTTCGTAGTATGGTATTGATTTTTCATGACTTATATTGGTTTAGGAAGAATTTGCATGTTCTAAAATTGATTATATAGGGTCTAAATGGTACATGTGAAATTATATGGAATTGAAGAATTTATGTATTTTACATCATTTTCTATTCTACATGTACCATTTACATTTGAGGAATTAATATTGTGGATTTTTTGTAGTTTTATATTTTTTTCTCCTTTTTTACTTTCTGTTTACTTTTTTTAATATAATTTTACATATGATTTATAGTATTTCATAAATAATTCAAAATGATTTCAACTACATAATTAGTTTACAAAATAAAATATACCTTTAATAATAAATAATGATATCGATATCATATTACTTAATTGCACAACTAAAAATTTATAAAATATATAATTATTATAAGTTTGAAAGTAAATATCTTAATATAAAAATTAATTGATTTAAATTAGTTGTATAATATATATGTATGTATATATATATATATATATATATATATATTTTATTCATCAAACAAAATGTTTACAATTATAGATATATTGTTTAAGATCTATCTTTCAATCTTTCAAAAAAATTCATAGTTTGATAGTTCTAGTTTCCTAAAAAAATTAGGACAACATTCTGTTCTCTGTTTGGATCGATTTAGATTTGATTGTTTTGGTATACGAATTTTTTATTAGGGATTTGATCCCTTCACACTACATGAAATAGACTAAAAGAAATTTTAAAGTGAGGTTTAGCTATGTATTGTGATTTATCGATCCAATTGCTGACAAAAATATATAATTAATTATGAATAATATTGTACATGTAATGTTATATTTCACTTATTTTAGTTTAGATTGATTTTAGCTCAAGTTCCAATTTCTTTTTTGGTATATGAATCTAACATCAAGAATTCAACCTACAACATAATATAGATTAAATGGAGTTTTAAGGTAAACTTTGGCTATAAATTTGATTTTGTTGATCTAATTATTAAAAGAAAAAGGAATTCCACAAGATTCCACATTATGTTGAATTCAGCTGTTACCATTTGATTTTAATTAATTCTACAAGATTCCGTATAAAAAATAAAAAAAATCGCTAGATTCCGCATTCAGTTAAATTCTACAGTTACAATTTACCCCCATAGTGTTACAATAGTAAGAATGAGCTACATAGCTTTGGTACATCGTAGTTGATTTCACAGTTTATGCAATTCAAGACTACTATATTTGTTTTTGATCGAAGATATTTCCATATTCTTTATGATTGTTCAGTTCAACCATCAAAGTTAAAAACAAATAAAATATATGGTTAAGGTTTTTTTCTATCATCTGAATATTATTGATAAAGTCCGATGAATTAATATTGTAGATTACAAAACAAAAATAAAATAAAATTGGTTCCAATAACAGCCGAAAAACCATTTGCCCTAGCTAGTAAGGATAGAAAGCTTGAGTGGCCACACCAGCCGCTTCCGGTGAAACGACGCTAAGCTGAGATTGCAAACAACCAATAAACAGATCTGCACCATCTAAATTGAAAAACATCACAGAAAACTGATTCAGAGTAATACTGCCAACTTGCTATCCCGAAGACTTCAATTCTTCAAGATTCAAACTCTTTGGTCTTGAAATTTATCCATATGTACTGTGGTAGCACCTGAAGAATTATTTTCGTAGGTTAAGCAATCACCAGTAAGAAACCCTTTGCCGATGATGGTGAAGCACATGGGCAGAAGGGCAGATCTGGAGAACTATAAAAACTAAGGAAAGGATTATTAAGCCCCACAAGAGGAAGAGGTTGGACAAGAGTAAATACTCTGGCCGATCTGGAAAAGCAACGACAAAGATGAAAAAGCCTCCAGCGACACACCGTCGATGACCATCTTCCTTTTGAATGTAAAACTAAAAAAAAAACTCTGCGACCAAAAGCCAAGATAAAAACAAAACCAAAAGAAGAAAATTAAAAGGGAGAACAACACCAATGGCCGGAACTGAGGAAGCCCTCAGTCGCCACTCCCTAAACTAAAGCAGCGGTTAGGGTTTGCCCCGCTATAAAAGGAAGGTCCATTTAGTGCTTATCTTTGTGGTGGTTGCGGTTTAATCTCAGTTTTTTTGTATCTTAACTAACACCCCTCTTATTCTCGGTTTACATCAATTAGGACTATTTGGCCAGCCCCTTTTTGATGTAATCTTCCTAAGATCAGCACTCTAGAGTTAAGAGAAAGGATAGGTCTTGCTTTAATAAAACTGTGAGAAATTAATGGTAAAGTTGATAAATCATTTGGTCACAAAAACCTTTGATATATTATAGATCGAAGGGTCACCCAAGGAAAATAATTTCTCTTAGTCTTCAAATGTATCATAAGCTTCCAATCTCGTATATCTTATTGGGCTGGGAATTAAGACATGTTTTTGGATTCTTCTGGAACTTATGATTGGCTTTCAATTAAATGGACCAGAGTCTTTGGTCAACAAATCAGTTATTTTGGATGTGATTTATTTACTTCATTAAAAATTTTATTTTGAAAACTCATTGGAACAAAACCAAAATAAAAAAAAAATGGTACAAATAAGCCACATGTCGATTTATTAATTTATCTGTTTGAGATCATGTTTTGAGTCAAAGCCGAATGAATATTTTCTTTTCGGCTGCATGCTTCTCTTTGGCTTCGTGCTCCTTATCCTTAGTGCTAATCATAATCATATTATCCTCTCCTTCTTGTCAGAGATTTGTCCTTAAATCTGTTTTTCCTACAACAATAAAAGGAAACAAATCACAAGTATATTGTCCTAGAGCGAATATAATCGATTAATTACCTTTAAAACCAATGCACTTTGTTGAGATTAGACAGATAGTGTAACCTAGTTCAGCTTTCATACCGTAACTAAGGATCAAATTTTAATAAGAACAGGCTGAAAATCGTATGAAAATTATTCTACACAACCTAAGCAATCAATCAATCAGTTTTTTTTGTCAACAAATACTCATTAGATCGACAAAATCCGATCCATAACTTTAATTTTTTAAATGAAGCAGGGTGAAATTCGAATTCACCACCTCAAGCCTAAGTAAATCAGGGATAACCCAACTGAACCACATGTTTCTTGGCATCAAACAATAACTTTAGAAGATGAAATATCAATTAAGTCATAGTTCGGACAAATCAAGTTGATACATTGATAATTTCAAATTGTGAAATCAAATCAAAACAGATCTAATCAACCTACAACACGTTTTTATATAAATTGTTTTTAAAAGTATTTCAATATATTAATAAAAGAAAGTGAAGAGATGAAAAGGTGACTCAAAGAAGATGAATTGACTAGAAATAAAGGAGACTAAAAACTCGACTGCTAGAATATTGTTTTAATGCTACTTGATGTGTTCCTCCCTAAATTGAACACTTTAAAAGGTAAAAGAAAAAGTAGATTTAATTTGTTCATGCTCGTGAGAACAAGAAAAAGTCAAAAATGGATCGTTAGGTCGCACAAAAATTTGGTAGTGTAATATTTCGTTTTGTTTTGATATTAATAATATGATATTATACATGAACAACAATTTAACTTTAAAAGTGATTTTGATTGGAAAAGAAGAAGAAGATGAGTCTTACAATTAGAGATCATATGAAGGAGAAAAGGTCTTGAACACATTCCTAAAACTGTCTCTAAAATGCAACAACATAAAAACTGGTTTTGAACTGAAATTTAAATGGTGCAGCGTGGCACCATTAAAGCCATGGAATTTACAGGCACTGATGGCCTATTTTTTATATGTTTCGTTGAGTCAATTAAAATAAGGCTCATTAGTGTAATATATTTGTTTCAGTAAAAGTTTTGTTTTATTCTTGAATCTTCTTTTGTTCCAACGAGCCATAGAACGGATCAAAAGATCACCAGAGCTGGAAGTTATGGATTTATAATAGTAGCAGCGTTTAATGGTGACATAACTAGTCTACACTATGCTCTGCTTATATCAACGATCCGACAATAGTCAAAGTGCTTTGAAAGCACACATTTTATACATAGGACTCGTAGGTTTAATACATGTGCTGATGTTTTAGCTAAATATATTACATCTTGCCAAGATTGTGATTGGTAGATTCATCATATCAGTCCTCTATTTTTAGTCCCTTATGTAACATCTGATACTATTCTGGTTAATTAAATAAAATTTAGTCGTTAAAAAATAGTGGAGTTCTGTGTTAGAGTTTCTCACATATATATATATGAAGAAGAATGACTTTTGTACTCTTTTTAAATTTAAGAGTTAAAAAGTGAAAAAATGCACTTATGTGCTTCAAACCTGCAACTTTAAAAGTGAATTTAATGCTTCAACCACAGTGCCAAAGTATATTTTAATGATTTGGTTTACAAAATAATATATAGACATACTAAAATTCAAAAACTAACCCTCAATTAGTCTCCGCATAATTTCTGAGTAATTGATAAAGTGCTACGCGCTACCTCACCGAACAAGTAGCGTCTAACAAATTTTAAAACATAGGGTGTAAGGTATCCTTATTCCTCAGGGAAATGTCTATAAATATGCAATCCCTTGATTCTAATAAATCAGAACCGTTAAAAAAAAACAAAAAACCGGTTTCAGAGATAATCTTGAAAACTCTAAAGGAAGTACGTCTAGAAAGCCCTAGGCATCGTCCAAAGGGAGAATCCCTACAATCCTAGAAGCATGGTCCTTTGATCTTTGCAGATTAAAGTGTAGCAGATTCTTACATACGTGAACTTTGAGATCTAGTGTGTGCAGAGACCTTGAAGATCTATCCACATTTAAAGGTGAGGTTAAACCTATCCATTACGTTTCAACAAACCGCCACTCTATCGATAAATCTTTCAGAGATCTTCTCCGTTTCAACATATGCGCTAGACCATTATTCCCTTAGACTTCTACAACCATGTTTTGCACTTAGTCTTTGATGGGCTTGAGTCTTTGATCATCAAATAGATTGTTTTAAAAGTGAATTCATAAATCTCATTAAAACCTTACTTGTAAAACTTAAAGAGGTTTGAACCTTGACTCAAGTCATTTGGTTGGCCCTAAATGTGATTAAGTTTTCGACTTCTTCTTCTCACGAGCAACTAAAGCTTCCACCGCTACAAGCACATTCTCAAATTACTTAAATGCTCCATGTTCCTAGTGTTATATATGGTCATATCATCAAATAATGACTACTCTTGTATCCCTTTTAAAAAGAATTAGATGATTACTCGTGCGGTGTACGGGATATATTTTGTGAAAAATATTTATATTTATTGTTATTTTTATTTATTTGTAATATTTCTATGTGATATTTTTTTTCTTTTGCTTATTATCATAATTTGAGTTATATATGTAAAGTTATTAATTATATATATATACATATATTTGATATATTAAAAATTAATTTATAATTATGATCGGAGTTGTACTAGAAAATATATTTTTGATATTTTCATCTAGTTTTTGATGCATTATAAATTTTGTATATATATATTTTTTGACTCATATCATTTAGGGTTCTAGACTCATTTACATTTAGGTTTTTAAATCTATATTTATTTGAGTTTTAAACCTGTATTCATGGTTTTTAGATTCATATTTAATTTTCATGTGTTTATATTATCGAGAGGACCTATTTAAATTTATTTATATTTTAAGTTATTCATCAAATATATACTAATATAGATATAAATATAATAATATCATTCATTTTAACTAATCCGAATATTATATAAATAATCATACTATACTTTTAAAAATACACTTCGAAGAACAAATAAAAAAATTAGTTATAACTTGTATGATACCTTGTTGAAACTGATGACCATATTATTTATAAGCTTTAAAATATTTGTACACAAAGCCTCTGTATTTATTTTTTTAGGTAAAAATGGTAAGTGTAAATTTTACTTTATATTAAAAACTGATACACGAATTTTCTATATCATAAATATATAATTAAAAACATTGTATATAAATATTAATATTTACTTCCGACCAAAAATTTTTTTGAATAATGTGGTTTATCTTACAATTTAAATATAAGGTTTATACTTTTTTATTAATTATATTTTTCCATTGAAATTTTTTAATTGTTTGTGAAATAATATAAAACCAATTATTTTATCTAAATAAATTTGTCTTCATTAAGCTTGCTAGAAATATATCTAAAACATACATAAATATTGTTAGAATTGTATTTATCTATAACATCCTAATAGAAGTTACAAAGAAGCGACGAAAAAAAATTGAATGATGAATTATAACATAGTCAAACTTTAACATAAATTCAGATATGATCATATTCCAGATAGATATATATATATATATATATAAACTTTCTACTAAGTACAATCTTGTCACCAATTATACCACTTATAATTATTTTCCTTTGAAAATATGATTGACCACTTGAGTAATCTTAAATCTTGTATCATAACACAACTCAATCTAAGGATCAACATCTCTCGTCGACCTAACATGAGTTCTAATCTTCAGCCCCATAGCATAATGTTCTAAATCATATATCTTAGTTTGGTTTAGAAATATTTAAGTAAACACCATAGTAGTTAAATTGAATTCGGCTAATTAATGTTTTTATGAGTTTTTTTTAGATGTATGTGTGACAAAATAGTTCCCAATAACTCATTTATATAATAGAAAAATAGAAAATAGTGGATTAGAGTTAGATTATTTTATAATAATGATCATTAGATGATACACTTGACATACTTGACATATAAGGTTCAATAATTTTGTTATAACTATTTGAGTAAATATAGTAAAGTATTTTCTTACATTTCATTATAATTTTTTCTTAAATACATGATTATTGTATTCTTGAAATATAATGATGTTATAAAAGGTAAAATGTATTAAATATGCATAATAAAAGTATATATTTGTAATGATTTATAGTTAATTATAAATGAATATAAAAAATATAGTAATTATATTAATTAGTAATTGTTGTCTTTTAAGTAAACAAAATAATTTTGGGAAATTTTGAGAAATGCCCTTTTTAATGTACCCCTTTTCAAAAATGCTCCTTGATATTTATCTTTTCAAAAATGCCCCTCACTAATAAAAATGACTAAAATACCCTTAATAGAATTGTTACAAACTTTTGCCGCCAAAAAAAAAATTTTCACGCCAAAAAAAAATTTCCCGCCAAAAATATTTTTTTATGGAATTTTGAACAAAAAAATTTCCGGCCAGAAAAACAATTTCCCGCCAAAAATATTTTATAAGTGCGCTTATAAATCTTTTAAAAAAATTTTATAAACACCTTATAAATTTTTATAAACGCCTTATAAATTTTTATAAACACCTTACAAATTTTTTATAAACACCTTATAAATTTTATAAGGTCTCTTATAAAGCCTTATAAATTTTGATAAACACGTTATAAATTTTTTATAAACACACTATAAATTTTTTAAGCTCTCTTATAAAGCCTTATAAATTATGTAAGCTCTATTATAAAGTCTTATAAATTTTTATGAGCTCTCTTATAAATTTTTGTAAATACCTTATAAAATTTTATAAGCACCTTATAAATTTTTTATAAACACCTTATAAATTTTATAAGGTTTCTTATAAAACCTTATAAATTTTATAAGCTCTGTTATAAAACCTTATAAATTTTATAAGATCTCTTATAAAACATTTTTATAAACTCCCTTATAAATCTTTTTTGGCGGGAAAATTTTTTCGTATAGCGGAAAAAATTTTGGCGGGAAATTTTTTTGCTGCGGGAAAAAAGTTTGTAAAAATATATTAAAATAATAACATAAGGGTATTTTGGTCATTTTTCCATAATGAGGATCATTTTTTAAAAATGTCCAAAAAAAGAGGGTAGTGATGAAAATATCCTCCTTTGAAGGGGCATTTTTGCAATTCTCCCAATAATTTTTATCAGGCTAGCATATGTGTTTATTACATTTTCTTCTCTCTAATGTATTATGTACTTATGACCAAATAATATAATCGCTCAAATGATCTATATCTTTTTAGTTCCTATTATTATTCATAACAATTACTAATAATCGTATATAAATAGTAAACAAAAATTCTAATTTGTATTCCCAATAAATAAATAACGATGATTTTTTCTATTAATTTATATTATTAAATATTATTAAAATAAATATGGTATGTGTTTTATTTACATTTCATTTTTAATTTAAAATACATGATTATTGAATTCTAATTATATTGATATGTAAAGATTATATAAAAATTTAAAAAAAAACTAATATCCAACTAACATAATATGTTACTAAAGATCGAAAATTAATAATTTTGTGCTAATATGTGTGTTTGGTACATTTCCTTTTCTCTGTTATATAATGTATTTATTATTGAAAATAGAACGTTCAAATAATCTACATCTTTTTAGTAATAATTATTGTTGTAAATGGTAAAAGAAATATTTAATTTGTGTTTACAATAAATAATTCTCTAAAATTTTTTACTCAAAAATATAACAATGAAATTTATTTTCATTGAATAAATCATATTTGTTAGTAATAATCGACAATTATTAATATCAAAATGAATGATATTTGTTGACAAAAAAGATATTTTATTTATATTTAAAATAAATAAATCTAAAAATTTATATCTATAATTCTATGTTTTAGAATACTATTTAAGCCGATATGTTAAGTGATTTTATTATATTTTATTATTAATTATAAAAATATATGCTTATGGAATTTTGATAATATTATTATTTAAGAATGTTATAAAAGGTAAAAAGAATCATATTTGTTATAGAAGAATTACTAAAAATGCCCCTTTTGAAATGCTCTTTTTCAAAACATACCCCTAATGACAATTTCTCTCTTCTAATTTTCAAAGAAAATGGTAGGTTTTGAAAAAGGTACATGCCAGTAAGAGTATTTTTGAAAATCCCTCTTTGTTATAAGAGGTGAATCATAATATTGAAGAGGTGAATGATAACGGTGAGACAAATGTATATATATATATATATATATATATTAGAAATTATGGTTTTTGGATTCAATAGTGTATCATTATGTTTAATTTAAAAAATTGTCAAGTCCAGTTAATATGATCTTATATATTTTTTAATTAGATAAATATGTTATAAAATAAAAAATTAAATGATTATTCGGATATTAAATTAAATGATCCACTTAACATAAATATATAGGGCAGTAATAAATGTTATTCGTTTATATGATTAAATAAATTTGACCTTAATTATTCTAGTTAAATAGCTTATTTCCAATGGCATGAAATATAATACTCCCTCCGTTTCAAATTAAATGTCATTTTAGGACTAAATTTTTGTTTCAAATTAAGTGTCATTCTCATTTTTCAATGTATTTTTAACCAATAAATACATATTATAACCTCAACTTAAAATAATATAAACAATTAACATTAATGTAAATTGATGTAATTAATGAGGGTATTATAGACAAATTAAACAATTTCTTAAATAGTGTGAAAAATCCTAGAATGGCACTTAATTTAAAACGAAGGGAGTATAATACATCATTGTAAGGTTGTTTTCATAAAAAATACTTTTTTATTATATAGAAGATACTATACATAAATTATATTATTATAATCACTGTATTATAGATACATTCAAAAATTACAAAGGTATACAAATAATAAATACAAATCAATTATATGTATCAACAACATGATTTTTTTTTGTCAACAATTGGATCGACAAGGCCCGATCCATAGCTTAGCCCACACCCTGAAATCCCTTTTAATCCTACTAGTGTAGTGGAGAGGGATCGAACCCCGGTGCCCTGAGTCATTAGCTGGATCATCCTAACCACCAGACTGAGACTAACTAGAACAACATGATCTTTTTATTATGTAATATAATTATAACATATAATAACTAATATATGTCATAAATAGATTTCAAATTGATATATTATAACCAAATTTATACCTAAATTATGTTGTCATTATTAATGTATTATAATTAGACTCTTAAATTATGAAAACTCTTTAATAATGTCTTCAACAAATTAGTTCCTATAATTAAGAAAACAATTAATATATATGTGTATAAATGGTAAATGAATCTATCATCAATACTATTTGCTTCAATTGTTAGATCTTCATCCATTTTGAAACTCGAAAACTACTACTTGAGATAGATTCTGTTTGGTAATGACTTTTTTGATAGTCTCTCAAGAGCTTTCCATTGATCCAATGTTGTAGGTTTATGCATCACCTTCCTCACGATAACATATGTGAGACATGATCCCAACAGACTTTTTGCTCTTTTATCCTTCATGATCCACGATGGATCCTTCTTTTTCACAGCAACTTTGCTGTCTTTCTCGGGTTTGTTACCATTTTTGTCTATTTCCTTGCTATCTTTCTCAGCCTCTAGACTTTCTTCCTCCGATTCCTCTAAGACTGGTCATAGACCTTGAATTTCGAATTACCCTAGCATATTACACTTTCATAAACCAAAATCTCTTTTTCCATCAAATTTCGCCATCTCAAATTTCTCAGAAGTTTTCCTCCATTTTTGTTCAGAATAGATTCTTAAGTTGATAACCTGTAGAATTATCAACCAAGATTGATAGTATTTGAACAACTGATTACACGTACACAAATCTTTACTTGAATATAATTCACAAGTCTGCAGCAATAGGCTCCTTGACTTGAATTTGATTGCTATGGATTCACGATCTTGAATCCGATTTTAATTTGAATGAATTGATGCGGGTATGAGAAGTAATTCTTCTCCTCTTGTTTGATCTTCACTGATTTCAACTTCATAAGATTGAACTTATGTATGCGATATTGCTTTAAGATGCAAGAATACCTCAATTCAGCTTGAATCGCTTTTTTTCTAGATTGTGTTCTTTGATTTTTATCTTCTGCTTCAAATCTGAAGCTCGATTACCACTTATAGATACCAAAGATTACGATTTAAAGAGATTCGAATGCTATGAACTCAGAATTGAATCTAACTCTCTGCTCTCTCAGCACAATCGATTTGAAACAACTAAGTAAACAAATTAAGATGCAAAACAGGATTATAGAGTTCCCCAAAGAAATTGGGTACATCTCTCTTCAGGTTTCATACATGGAATCCGCTCTTGGTTTCATTCTTTCTTACAAACTGAGATACAACAGTGGCAAAAATCATCCAAATAGAGAAGAAGACTCGAGTTTATATTTGTTACTCCGAATCTAAGAGCATTAGCATTAGAGAACCCTTCTAGGGGTTCTTAAAAAAAAAAACCCATTAAACTTTTTTTCTAAAAAAAAAATAAGACCAATCGCGGGCTGCCACGTGTCGTGGGGTTCACGATATAGTTGAAGAACTCGGTTCACGGCAGACATACTGCAAGAACCAGGTTCACAATTATATTAATATTTTTTTTGTTTTTTTTTTGGATTTTTTGCCTTGAATACCCTTGGGGATGGTTTAACAAATTCTGTTTTTTTGTAACAACAAAACATAAAGCTAACGGGCCTCCCTTTAATTTCCTACATCCCAATATGAATCATCTAAAGCCCAATACGAATCTAACAAATTATGTTCATGTGTGATCCACGGAGAAATTTGATTGTTTATCTTAACGACAAACACAACAGAGAAAAAATATAGTTGCCAAATTTTAAGGAATCGGATGTTGATTGTAGATGAAAGCGAGAAGTGAAAATCAAACAAATCACAAAATACACTTTGAGCCAGGTTGTTTAATTAAGCGTAAATTTAGATTATTCAAAAGCAAATTAAACTTCAAACAATTCTAGGGACTAAATATGAAGTTTTGTTAACTTTTGAAAATTTAGTATTTAAAATTTTGTATGAAATCGAATGGAAACTCGTGGAAATGATGAGGTCGATATTCTAAATTTGTTGAGTTATATAGAGAAAAATATAAGGTAAATCAATGCATCTATTGAATGCAAAGTAGTGCAAAGTAGTGGATTATTGAATGCAAAGTAATGGATGAATGTATTAAAAGGCCATTAGTGATCAAAATCGAAAGTTTAATGGAGGTGAAGATGTGAAGAGACAATGAAGAAGGTTCAATGAACCTGAAATGGAATTGAAAGCAAGCACTCAACCAATCAGAAGAGAGGATTCTCGACCAATATAAAAAAAGTGTAACCCTCTTTTATGTGTGAACGAAATAAATTCGTCGATTTTCAGCTAATTGTGACCGTCAATTACAACATCTCAAATACATGTCTTGGAGGTGAGGAACTCAGATATGGACTCGCGGGAAGACTTCGGTGGATTGATTCCCGTAACAACTAGTTTTTGGGGAAAATGAAGAACACCACAACGATTATGGCTCTATACTTGATACAGTTTGGTCCAATTTTGCTTAGAAATCCTCAACTAAGCTTGATCGCGGCTCTCTGTCTCGAATCCTCAAATAGATAAAGTCGGCTAAAAGAAACACTTGTTTATTCGTTACCAAAAATCTCCCAATACAAAAGAAAGGCTTGCGCTTATATAGGCTCGAGTCTACTATGGTCTTAAGCTTAATATATGAAAGAAATATAAAGGAAATAAGTGTCCACTGGACAAGTAATGGGGGTTGTCGATCTTGGAGCCGTTGGAGAAGATGTGATGATCGGCCATATATGAAAAGTCTTAAAAAGGGAGGATGCGCCTAATCCTATGAGTGATGGAGCATGGTAAGACTTACTTTGATGATTCTAAGTGGCTTAGAGCATCTTCTGGTCACCACACATAAGTCTAAAGTCCCTTGAAGCAAGCAGATCCTAGACTTTCCTAAACAGCACCGAATCATACCAACTTCTTGAGTGGCATGTATATGAAGGATCTGCAGGTATTTTGATGTGTTCTTGGGCATTTTGGAAGCATGAAAGGCCTAAGAATAATCTCCAAGTGGTCCGGAGTAAACTCCGCTTCTGAGCTGGGCTGTGTACCCTGATATTTGGCGTTATCGTGAATAAGGCCGTAGTACCGAAGGTCGAGCTTCTAAAATTAACTTCATGTCTTAATTAACTTTTGGCTCCAAGCTTTGTTTGGGCTGATTCAACCTCAAGGATTTAGCTGATTAAGTCAAAAATCCAGCGCAATTAACTTCATATCTTAGTTCTCTTAGTAGCGTCTCCAGAGCCTTAATAAGTGACCGTACTTCTTCATGACCCTCCAGGGAAAATTGTTGAAGTGAACTCCTTGATTCAGGCTCAGGTGCTTGATTGATGGACGAGTCATTGAGTTTAGGCAGCTGAAAAGTGTCTAAGAATATCGTCTCCCCTTTATCTTCGACATGTTTTCCAAGGAAGTTTGTCTCCCTTTTATCCTTGGTGTATTTAGATGAAAATTCAGCAACTGAATCTAAGCGTTGCCTAGTGATTAATGGACTATGGTCGAGGATCCTATCATGCCCTCCCTCTTCTAATGGTTTTGTCCTCAAAACCATCTCACCTGCACCAAGGGAAAGAAGTTAGGTTTCATTCGGTTTTGAGAGTCCAGGACCTTCCCTCGATTTTGACTTGTGGGAGAACGTGGTGTTGGATCTGGTGGATTCTCCTTGAGGAGAATATTATCTAGAATACAGTACGCCTACTCTTTTGACTGCTTGGGTGGAATTGAGTCTATAGCTCCTTCTTTGAATGGTCTTATAATTCTTTCCAGTTTTGCATCCTCGGAGCTCATGTATTCTTCTTTGGGAATCACTTTTTGGAGGCTATCTGGGGGTTCCTCTTTGATTAGCAAGGTGTCCTTGATGCTCCTTGTATCCTTCGTGGCTCCTATACATGTCATTAAACAACCCTTGAAGATCATGCATGGCATCGGTTCTTGATAAATTAGGGCCTTAGAAACCGTGTGAAAAGTAGCATAAGAGTCAAAATGTTGTACCTCAGTTTCTTTGGCAGGTGTGGGCTGGGGACTACCTTCCTGATGATGGCACTCTTCAGTTTCCAACATCGTATTAAAGGTCTCAAAGATGACTAGGGATTTTCCATGATATGGGACCTTCGCTTCTTCTTCTTGTTCTCCTAGTCCGCCGTTCATGTTACAATGAGACTCAAACTAGCTCTCGGCTATGATAGTCTCCGGTCCGTTGGTTTGGACGTCCCTGGGCTATGTTCCCATGTTCTTGGCCCCTTTGTTCCCATCTAAGATAGACCTAAGGATTGACTCGTCCAGCAAAGATTGGGGCAGTCATTATATAGTTGGCATGTCGGGTTGAGACATCATTGCTTTGGCCTCGGTAAAGGAGGTTGGCAGCTCTACTATGATGACCACGATTGAGTGGGTACAGATCTGATCGTCCAGTCGAGAAATCTTTTCTGGATGGTCTCTAGCTCTTGCTCGGATGTGGTGTGGCCAAGGCTGATCAGGTTCACTACGCTTGGTATGTCTCAGTAGTCGCCTAAATTCACAAACGGGTAACTCATCCGTGTAGTCGGTCAGATGGGACCTACAGGTCGTACGGATGTACGCCTCTTTTTCGGTGGGTTCATTTAGATGTTGCTTGCTAGACATATGCATGTCCGGATCTCCATCTGTACGGTTGTCTTGTTGATATTGGCGGGCTATACGTATGTTGGTACATATGTCTAGCGTTCCATGTTCGATGCGGTCCAGTCGCCTATAGAGCCGGGTCAGCTGAGCTTGAATGCGCATGACCGTTTCCGTAATGTTGCCTAACAGGTTTGGTGTCTTCTCTTGATACACCTTAGACCCCACAACACAAGAAAATTACACAAGTATCAAAGCTCTTTTAAATGAACGTGAAGGCTTCAATTTAAGGAAACATGGCTAAGCAACCTAATCAAACGCATTGTAAAAAATAAATTGAAAGACACAAGACACAAAAAGGATTTATATAAAATGCAGCACACAAGAAAATATGGAAAGAAATGACTCGTACTAAAACTCTATACCAAAACGCAAAGGAAAACCAAAAAGATAACAAACAAACTCTATTCTCAACCTAAATGAAATGCAAAGCAATAAGCAGAAAAGGAAGGAACCGAAAACCCTAAGAATTTTCGTGACTCAAACCTAGCCGCCGTCAAAAGCGATCCAATTAAGGCAAGAACACTTTAACAACAAATTTTAGCACCCTAGAAGAATCAAACAAATCGCAACTCAAAAGCACAAAAAACAATGAAACAACAAACTGATTTCTTATGGATTTTCTATGGAACTAGCAACCTAAAGGCCACTCAATATTGATAACTCTAGATCTTGATCACTCATAAAGCTGCAAAATCAAAGTGGAACAACTCAAAGAATCCAAACCAAAATCGCAAATGAGGACACAACTCAACAACGAATGATGAGAACGAAAAATAGCAACTTAAGCACCATTCAAACATATAAATCAAAAGTTTGGTAGCTCTTAGAATTACAAAATTCACGCACAATCAAACAAGGAAACTTAAAGAACTCAAAACCAAAAAATTTGTGAAAACGAAATAGAGAAAAAGAGATGAGAAAAGGAACGATACAAAGTGTACGAGAATCGATCCACCAAAGTCTTCCCGCGTGTCCATATCCGAGTGCCTCACCTCCGAGGCACGTATCATACATATCGTTAATTTTTTGTAATCTAATATTTATCCTACATAAAATATTTTTTAAAAAAAATTAGAACTTTCTGACTTTGACTTTTCTTCTTTAAACTCAACATACAATACTATATTCCGTATCAATTTTGCCATCAAAGATCTTGATCCAATGACTTATTTACTACGACAATATTTATAAAATAAATTTTATTCCCTAGTTAACAAAGTAATTAATATTTCAGTGTCATTATTTACTATCAACATCCTTTCTCTCGTTCCGTTGTAACCAATGTAGGGGTGGGCATTTTAATGGAAACAAATCAAACCAAATCGAACCAACCGAATTTAAACCAATCTAAACCAAACCAAATTGTATATACAAATTATTTGGTTAGGATTCTTCTCAAACCGAATGGTTTGGTTCAGTTCTGTTAAAACTGAACCAAACCGATAAACCAATATATTTATTTTATTTATTTATCATTGATTTTATTTAATATTTTAAAATTATTAAAGTATGTTAACACGTTGAATATTTTTTTTTATTAATGTTTATTGTCTTTAACCCTTAGTTAAACGATGTTATCATTTTTTAAAAAAATAAGCAATCTACATATTTCATACCATTTTTTTTCTTATCTTATTGTTGTAATTTCAATTTTTCTTTAAATAATTTTTTTTAAAACAGATTTAGTCACGATTCAATTTATTTTTATTTAACCACATTAAAACCAAACCAAACTGATTCAAACCAAATATAAATCGATCCGAACGAAAGTCAAACTATAATAAGTTTGGTAAAATTTTGTTAGACCTTTAAGGTAACCAAATTAACCAATACTTTAATTTAATCATATTTACAATAGTTTTTATTTATCATTTTTAATTACATATATATCTCTATAATTTTAAAATTTAAGAACAGTTTGCTTGTAAAAATTTAGATTCCAGATTAACTCACATTTCTGGCATCTCGATTACCAAATTATTTTTTTTTAAACTTTGCTACATTTGTAAAATTTATGAATAGATTTTTAAATGAAAATTGATATATATATATATATATATTATTCTCTTCTTTCAGTTTATGTCTTTTTGATATATCTATATATATATTATATTACTCATTTTTGATTTACTTATTATTAATTTATGATATATTATTAATTGCTAAATTATTAGAAGTTATGATGATGAATTATCACTAATCTATACATTAATTGAAAATGATGATGTGACATCATAAGAAAGGACTCTATTTTATTACATATATATATATATAAATACATATATATATATATAAATACCAGTTTTGCATCTAGTATATACTTAATATTTATTCACTTCATTTTTCTATTTGTGTTTATTGGTTATATTATGTATCAGTTTCACTATTTTCTGAAAAGAACAATGTTTGACTTGGTTATATTTTAGTAATTTTACAAAGTGATATAATTTCATGTAGTTATGCGCATATTACCTAAAATCTGAATTTGAATCTGACCCAAATAAAGCTTTACCGAATTGGACTCGACAAACCGTTTGAATATGTCCTAGTGTAACTCTATAAATACTTGCAGTTATTATTTAATTTTAATTAGGTATATTTTTTACATTTTTTTAAAAAAATTAATTATCTTATTGAATACAATATTATTTTTCTATTAAAATAATAATTTAAATTCTAGCAAATTTAGTCAGATTATGCTGATACTATTTGATTTTAATTTCTTCTGCTAGATTTTGCAAGAAAATTATAAAAAAAAATCTGTTAGATTTTTTATTCAGCTGTTACAAATTACACCTCTTTATAAATATTTGTACATATATTAGCGCAACATTTTTTTTTGATCCTTGGAAATTTCTCGGTATTATGAGAAGAGTCTGGACTATTTTATTGGAAAAGATGCAACCCACAAAAGATCTTCTCTTTGGATATTTAAATAGCCTGAAAATATTAATTTATATCTGTATAAAAATATCCAAAATAATTATGATTTAATTTTAAATGTTGGACGAATTATAACGTGTGTACCACTTGAATACGTCCCTTGTCACTCGACACAACCACCCGGACCGCAACATATGTTGATTTGGAATGTTCAGCTTTATATTTTCAACTTTCATAGACAACGAAAATGTGTTGTCAGAGTAAAACATACAATTATTAAGGAACAACGTTAACACCCATGTTGGTCTTTCTTTCATTTTTTTCTCTTTTTCTTTGTTAATTATTGAGTCTTGGTCTCCTGTCCATTATACTATTATTAAGGTACCTTGTCCCTGTTCTTTTTTTTTTTTTTTCAATTTACTTAATTATTAATGAGGTTTCTTTTAGCACTTAATTTTTTTAGCAATTAGATTCATATCCAATTATTTGGAGATGAACTCTGATAGAAGAAAATGTAGAGGTGGATTTAACCTCGACCAAAGTAACTTCTCATATCAATATCACTTATTTGTAATCAAATTTATTTTGATTTGTAAAAATTATATTTTAAATCTCTAGTAACTTTCTCTCTCATTTTCATTATTTTTTTTGTCAATAACTAGATCAACAAAACCTAATTTTCATCCTTTTATATTTTGTTAAACGAATGTTTCTTATCTGAATATTAGTATATTTATATGAAAAATTTAACTAATATCATCTACATTATTTTTAAAATAACTAGGAAAACCATGCTTTTTGTTATTTCTTGTATAACCTACGTTTTATAAAAATACTGAATTTTTCCTTCTTTCTATAATTGCCTTTATAACGTTGAATAAAAAAGAAATTTTTTTAGGTTTTCTTCCTCTTTATGATTCTTCACTTTTTTGATGCTCTTGTTTCTTTAAGATTCAATTCTATCTGTGGGAGAATAAGGTTATGTTTCATTCAACATATGTTTTTCCTTTCTATTATGTAATAACATGGTGTTTTGATTGATCGCAATTGTTTTTGATCAAAAAATTTTGTGAATTGTACAGACTACTCGGTCTATGTAAAGATCGACCGGTCTACACATTACGACACATGATCAATGTAAATGTGTAGACCGATCAGTGTTAACACAGATCTATGGGTCCAAGCAATGCCCGTACATAATTTTTGCTCTTATATGTATAATTTTATTTTAAATGATTTTTTCCGATAGGATGACTACTCGGAAAAGCGATGATTTAGGATTTCCAAAATGACTTTTTACACTTGATACTGAGCTGAAATTCAAAGAAGTATTAATTATCATAGTAAAACTGAGTTTTTAGAAAAAGTTTGTTATGCTATTGGAGAAAAAGTGTGGAATAAAATAAGAGATTTTTCATTCGAAGTTCTTGTCCCATCTGTTCTTTTTTACATTTTTAATTATTAATGAGTTTTCTTTTAGCACTTAAATTTGTATAACAATTAAATTCACATGATCTGATTCATATCCAATTATTTGGAGATGAACTCTGATAGAAGAAATTGTAGAGATGGATTCAACCTCGACCAAAGTCATTCCTCATATTAATATCACTTATTGTAATCAAATTTATTTTGATTGGTAAAAGCTAGATTTTAAATATTAGTAACTTTTTCTCATATTTTTGTTATTTTTGTCAACAATTAAATCAACAAGACCTGATTTTTATTCTTTTATATTTTGTTATATGAATATTTATCTGATTATAAGTATATTTATATGAAAAAAATAACTAATATAACTTACAATATTTTTAAAATAACTAGGATAACCAAGTTTTTTGTAATTACTTGTATAACCTATTTTTTATAAAGATACTCAGTTTGCTCTTCCTTTTGAAATTGTCTTTTTAACGTTGAATGAGAAAAAAAGGTTTTTGGGTTTTCTTCCTCTTTATGATTCTCTATTTTTTAATACTCTTGTTTGTTTAAGATTCAATTCAAAGTTGTATAACAATTGAAGGTGATTGATTAATCTACTTAAGAATAAGGTTAGGTTTTATTCAATATATGTTTTTTCTTTTGATTATGTAGTAACCATGGTGTTTTGATCGATCCCAATTGATTTTTATCTTTGCGAATCGTACAGACCGATCGGTCTATGCAAATATCGATTGGTCTACACATTAACAACGTAAATGTGTAGACCGATCGGTCTTAGCATAGATTGTTCGGTCCAAGCAGTAAGTGTATATAAATTTTCCTCTTATATGTATAATGTTATTTAATTAATTGTTTTTCGAAAGGATGACTACTCAGAAACGCGATGATTTAGGATTTTCAAAATGACTTTTTACATTTGGTACTAAACCAAAATTCAAAGAAACTTCATCAAAAATAAGTTCACTTGGCCTTCAAAAGTTGTGGAGTATATTATTCAAAAAGAGCTTGTGTGTAAAGAACACGAGATTTGGTGCTTGTTTCGTAATTCACCTGCTCGATTTTCTCTACTTGAGTTTGAAGCCATAAAGACTTTAAACTGTTCACCTTTGCCAGATGATAAAGAGCTTGATGTAAGTACTAATGAGAATGAGTTTTTGTGGATAAAGATGATAATCAAAGTAAAAAGTCCTTGCAAGCAGGATTTGAAAGTTGTGTGCGGAGACGTAGTTTTTGGTCTACTCTCACAGTACTCGAGACTCTACTCGATAATTTAGAGGTCCTAACTATCGTTGGTTCCAAATCTCGAACGTGCGTTAAATAAGTAGGCTTAACTATCCACAATCAACCTAAACATCAGCTATTGGGGTTAAGGATTGATTGCTCATCTAACCTAGTTGAGAATCCTAGCAAGCTTTTGGAGAGCTAACAACCTAAGTTCACTAAATTAGTTGATCAGGCTATTCTAAGCATTAAGCACAACATAAGATGGAGAATACTCTTATTAGATTCGATTCTATTTTCCCTAATCATTGATTCCTAAATCCCTAGAAACCCTAAACATGATTAGTAAACTACTCAGACATAATTAAAACAGAAAAAAAAACATAATGAAGATAAACTTGAATTGCATAAAAATATAAAATAGAGAGTTAAAGATTCTTCTCAATGTTGAATTCTCTCTCTCTCTCTCTAGCTTACAAAATAGCTCAAAAGTTCTCTATAAATAATGGTCGATATGCCCAAAAAGAAATAGATTAAAAGTATTTATATGTCCTAAGATCTAGGTGCAATAAAGGAAAATTAGGTATTTTCTTCATAGCTTGTTGATCGATCGATCGTGGACTTGTGTGATTGGTTTCCAACACGTCAGGTCGATCGTGGGGTCGAGCAATATTCTGGCAAGAAGGCTTGATCAATCGCTCAAGAGGTTGATCGGTTGGTCATAGGCCTTTTTCGTGAAACTTCATGTAATGCTCCAAAACCATCCAAATGAGACTCCAATGCCAATGATCCAAGTTCCTACGTTTTCCACCTAAAAGTAACACAAAATACAGACAGAAACTCTAAAAGTAGGCATGTTAATGAGCTCGAAACTAGTAAAAATAGAGGTATATCACCATCACACATCGCATGTCCTCTTCTTCTGAAATACAGAGCTACAAAAGGGAATAATAATGTGGACATCCATACTATTGTATTAGAGAATGAAGTATGTTATTGTTTTTTTGTAATTTTCTGATTTTTCAAATTTTTATTCCAATTGGTTATTTTATGTTTTGGTGTGCAGTGTAGAGCAACATAATTGATGTATGAATAATTTGGCACATGCTGTTTGGGACAATGATCGTAGTGAAAAAGAAGTTGATGTTCTTCTCCAAGCCATTATGAAAGAAGGTGGTTTGGGAGTTATAAATTGGGTTGGTCAGGGATTGAATAATTTAGAAAAAGACGTACTTGTAGATAATCGTGATGGTTTTGAAGAGGAGAACATCGTGGAAGCAGCATTTCAACAAACAAAAACAAGTGCTAGAAATGGGGGAAGAAAAAAATAAATCATCGAACGTGTCCGGTTTTCATTTTTTAAATGAGATGGTTGAAACTTTACAAGCTAAAAATAATGCTCTTGAGGCAGAGTTAGACTATAGGAGGTAAAAGATGAAACAAATTGAAGCGATGCAGATAAGGATTGATGTTCTTGAGGAAGAAGTGAAGAAGAAAGATCATGAAGCGATGTAACTAAGGATTGAATTGCTCGAGAAAGAAGTGACGATGATAACAAGGTTTTTAGCCTAAGTGATCAAATCATTGAAGCATGGTGGTAAGTAAGTGGGATGTCGAACAAATAATTAGTAGTTACTTGTAATCAACCTATCTATTACTAGTTCCTAGTCCAGGCAACCTATCAATCTGTCATAAAGATAGGCTATGTTTTCTAGTGAGCTTGCAATCTAGCCAATAGGACAAAATAGACTAAAAGACAAATTAGAAACTGAACATAAACATCTAAAACAAAGGAATGATCAATAAACAGAGCAAGATAATAACAATAAGTGAATCTAAGGTAAAAAGGATGAACCTAGAGGATAGGAGGTGATTGATCGGCGGTAAACTCCCCGATCTGACATTGCCAAGCTATATAAGGCGATCCCTAGACCGGGACAAGCTCGATCAACCCATTCTCATGGTGAAGACCCCTTTCCAAATCCAGATGATCATTACGGCACTAGCCACGATCATGCCAAATCAGAAGCTTAAAGTTCAGCCCAATACATCTAATAGCCGATCCACAATACTAGATCTCTCCTCGGTGGATCAAACCATCACTCACATGACACTTGGTCTTCGATTCCCTTAGCGCTAGCTTTAGGTTTTGGCCCAAATCAGATCTCTTTTGATCAGGGAGAGATTGGCCTTAAGCTCGGCCATGTGAAAAGAGATCGGATCAAATCATTGTTTGTAAGGCGAGTGGATTGGTGATTTCACCCCCGATCTCCCTATCCTCGAGATCCACAAGGATCTACTCACTTCTCATGGTTTGAGAGTGGAGGATCAGAGGAGATTTCATTAGCATAAACATAAACAACAATAAAATAAAGAGCAGAAAGTAAAAGATGAAGATCAAATCAAAATACTTCCATTAAAACTTAAGCATAATCATCAAAGTACCTTAACAAGCATAAAAGGAAAGCAACTACAAAATAGAGAGAATTTTTTCGGCTAAAAAACAGATAAAATGATAGGATAGTGATTAAGGGGTATTTATAGGGTTGTTTGCATAACCCTAATGGTCAAACCGACCTAAGTTGGTCAACCAAAAATCTTGTCCTCGGGGTCCTTGCGCGAGCTTGGCCGAGGACTGGTTCTGATCTTCGCCCTCAGGAGTTAAAGCCAAGTGAATAGTTCGAGTGTAATGGATTTGTCTCTCTTTGGAGTAGACAGGTTGAGGCTGGTGACTGAGGCGTCTTTTCCTGAGCGCTCCGAGCAGTCCTCGCCTGCGATCCGCGAGGCAGCGATCCGAGTTTGCATGACTTCTTTTTCCTACCAGCTGATCCAATCATCCTTAGCTCTATTTTTAGCTCCTTTTCTGCTCATTTTGCTCCTTCACCTAGATAAATTCCAAAACTCCAAATGCAAATGCAAAA
>OVBA01004217.1:13478-24361 GCA_900406435.1 Lepidium aucheri | reverse complement strand
ACACTGAACTAGCACTTATACTCTCACAAACCGTCTAACTCTCTTGTTATTAAGTCACATGCTTCTCACCACTTTTTTTTAACTTTAAGTTAATAGAAACTATTGAACTAGCACTTATACTATCACAAACCATCTAACTCTCTTCTTAATGACTCATGTACTTTTCACCACTTGTTTAGTATACTTAACTTGATAGAGAACTTTTAAGTTGCACTTACTACTCTCACAAACTGTCTAACTGTCTTGTTATTGATTCATGTGCTTCTCACCACTTATTTAGTAACCTTAAGTTGGTAGAGAACATTGAACTAGCAATTATACTCTCACAAACCATCTAGCTCTCTAGTTATTGACAAATGTGCTTATCATCACATGTCTAGTAACCTTAACTTAACAGAGAATGTTGAACTAGCACTTATACTCTAACAAACCATTTAACTCTCTTGTTATTGGCTCATGTGCTTCTCACCACCTGTTTAGTAAGTATAAGTCGATATAAAACGTTGACTAGCACTTATACTCTCACAAACTGTCTAACTCTCTAGTTATTGACTCATGTGCTTCTCACCACATATTTTGTGAACTTAACTTGATGAGAACGATTAAGTAGCACTTGCTACTCTAACAAGCCGCCTAACTCTCTTGTTATTGACTCATGTACTTCTCACCACTTGTTTAGTAACCTTAAGTTGATAGAGAACGTAACTAGCACTTGTACTTTCACAAACCATCTAACTTTCTTGTTATTTACTTATTTTCTCCTCACCACTTGTTTAGTAATCTTAAGTCGATCAAGAATGTTGAACTAGCACTTATATTGTCACAAACCGTCTAACTGTCTTGTTATTGACTCATGTTCTTCTCACTGCACGTTTAGTTAACCTTAAATTGATAGAGAACATTGAACTAGCACTTATACTATCACAACCCGTCCAACTCTCTTGTTATTGACTAATCTGCTTCTCACCACTTGTTTTGTAAACTTAACTTGAGAGAACGCGTTTAAGTAGCACTTACTACTCTCATAAACCGTCAACCTCTCATGTTATTTACCTATGTTCTGCTCTTCACTTGTTTAGTTTCCTTAAGTTGATAGAAAACACTGAACTAGCAATTATAATCTCACAAACCATCTAACTCTCTTTTTATTGACTCACATGCTTCTCACCACTTGTTTAGTCACTTTAAGTTAATAGAAACTGTTGAACTAGCACTTATACTATCACAAACCGTCTAACTCTCTTCTTATTGACTCATGTGCTTTTCACCACTAGTTTAGTATACTTAACTTGATAGAGAACGTTTAAGTAGCACTTACTACTCTCACAAACCGTCTAAATGTCTTGTTATTGATTCATGTGCTTCTCACCACTTGTTTAGTAACCTTAAGTTGGTAGAGAACGTTGAACTAGCAATTATACTCTCACAAACCATCTATCTCTCTTGTTATTGATAAATGTGCTTATCATCACATGTTTAGTAACCTTAAGTTAACTGAGAACATAGAACTAGCACTTATACTCTCACAAACAGTTTAACTCTCTTGTTATTGGTTCATGTGCTTCTCACCACCTATTTAGTAAGCATAAGTCGATATAGAACGTTGAACTAGCACTTATACAGTTACAAACCTTCTAACTCTCTTGTGAATGACTCACATGCTTCTCACCACTTGTTTAGTAACCATAAGTTGATAGAGAACATTGAACTAGCACTTATACTCTCACAAACCCTCTAACTCTCTTGTTATTGACTCATCTGATTCTCACCAGTTGTTTAGTTACCTTATGTTGATAGAGAATGTTGAACTATCACTTATACTCTCTTAAACTGTGTAACTTTCTTGTTATTTACTCATTTGCTTCTCGCCACTTGTTTTGTAAACTTAACGGAGATTACGAGGATCGATAAGATTTCAGAGAAGCTCGATAATGCTTATCAAGGTAAGTCGTGGAGATAGCCGAGGAGTGCATCAAATGGATGACACTTGGGAAGTTAATCAAGTTTAGGTTGGGTCCGATATGTCTAAAGATCAGAACGAGGTTGATTATGTTAATTGGCAAAATAGGGGACAGAATCAGAACTACCTCTCACATCAGAGCACCAATGTCGAGAATCCATAGGATATCGTCATACCACCTCCAGTATTGCGACAGGGATCACCATTTCAGGCTAAGCCGTTTCTGCAGAATTCAGGGCAGAGATGGAACAACCAAAGGTCGAATTCAGGGGCTTGAGATTGGCGAAAATCTTACAAGGCTTACACACAAGAGGCAATACAGCAAGCTAGGTCATCTGGAACTTCTAATGATGAGATTAAAGCTCTCACTCAACAGCTTGTAACCGAGCAACAAAAGTCTACTAGGGATTTCAATACTAAGGTGGACAATATGTAAAATGATTTGAACAATAAGTTTGAATCCGTCTCAGTACACTTGAAGAAGCTGGATACACAAGTGACACAAACAGCTGAAGCTATGAGGAGACCACAAGGAGCTTTACCGGGTAAAGTTGAGAAGAACCCTAGACAATCTTGCAATGTTGTGAATTTTAAGGCTAAGTAACTCGATGTGGATAAGGAGAGCAGCTGTGAGGATAAATATCTACCTCCTATACCTAATCTCAAGGAGCTTGTAAAGCAAGAAGATCAAGGAGAATTTACCATTCCTTGTTCTCTTGGCAAGTTGAAGTTTGGTGATGCATTGTGTGACACTGGTTCAAGTATTAGTGTGATCTCGTTGGAGACAATGAGGGATCTTGGGATCAAGCTTATGCAGGAGCATACCTCATCCATTTCATTTGGTGATGCCACTTCTAAGAGCCCAAGAGGCAGGTTAGTCGATTTCACACTCATTGTGGGAAATTGCAAGGTTCCAACCGATTTTACGGTTGTTGAGATGGCTAAGGAAGAAGTTGTGCCCATTCTGTTGGGTCGACTATTCTTGAATACTATTGGGGCAAGGATTCACTTTCCCAACCAGAGAGTGGTGCTTGAAAACTTTGAGAAAGGAGTCTCCTATCCTATTAGAAAATCGACTAAGGACCTATGTGGTGTGATAAGGAGTTGTGTTGAAAATGAGAAGTTTGAGGTTGTGAATTTGATCAACACAAATTTAGAGTATGAGGAACCAGAGTATTGGTCATCGGATGAGGAGTATGAGATCTATCATGAGTAAGTAGGAGAATCGGGTGAATATGATGATGATAGTATCCTTATTGAGAAGCCCGATCAATACTATGAGAGTATACTTCAAAATTTGTGTTTGAAGGTTTTTGTAGGAATACTTGGTTTTGAATCTCCTGGACCATACTCGGTGAAGGAATTGATGCCTGATGGAACAGTAGTGTTGCTGGACACAACAGGTGCTGAATTCCATAGGAAGGATGAACAACTCAATGAGTTCATCAAAGATGAAATGAAAACCAAGGAGTGATCATTCCTCCCAAGGATGATTTAGCCAAATAGATGGCATTCAAGTTAATCTATTGACTTTAAACAAACGCTAAGTGGGAGGCAAACCACTAATTGGTTGTTTTTATTTTCATAGTTTTTCTGTTTTAGTTTGATTTTTGGTTTAGTGATCGATTGATCATCGAAGAAAAAGGTAATGCGCTCGATCATGTGATCGACCTCAGTAGGAGGATTGATCGATCAAATATGCAAGGAGAGGAACACTCGATCTGATGATCGACCTGGAGAGAGACAATCGATCGATCATCGGGATCAAGGACGTACGCTCGATATGTTGATCGACCAGCATAGTCCTTATCGATTGATCAGCATGTTTTAAGGGGTATAATTGATCAGTCAATGTCTTGTTCGATCGATCAGTGGGCCAGGTATGTCTTTATAACATAGAAAATACGGGTTTTTATCAAAACATTCTTTTTGCGGGGTTTAGGCGATTTTTAGGCAAAAATCTTGAAAATCCTCTATCTTCCTCGATTCTTAACTGTTCCTTGGATTCAAAGGTCTAACCTGATCGAAATTTCATCCTCCATCCAATTATCTATTCATGTGATTCGATTGGGAAATGTATGGCTTCCAAATTATTGATTTAAAAGTGACGAAAATTGGTGAGGTTTTTAGGAATTCTATATTTCGATTTATTATTGCTCAATTGTGTTAAACCAATATGTAGTCATGATCCTATGATTATTTCGATCAATCTTACCGATTGTATTGTTAGATTCTTGCCTAGAAATCAATTGTTAGGTTGTTGGAGAATTTGATGAATTTTGGATTTTTGTTATGGAATTGGGAATTTGTGTTGTTGATTGAAGCATTCCTAGATGATTTATAAGTTCTATGACTAATTTAGCAATTGATTTCACATAATTCTCACTTGGATTCCATACTTTTGATTTTCCAAATTTTTTGAGGATATTGATTTTTCTGGGTTATGTTTGATCGATATGTGCAGATCATGGGGAGAACTTGCAAGGGCAAGCAACCTTCTCACAAGGCTAGACGTTCAGCGAACTTAGAGGCAGGACAGTCTTCAATTCCTCAAGTGTTTGAGCGAACATGTTTGCCTTGGCCTAGACCGGATAATGAGCCTTTTGAGAGGAATTTGGGCAATAGATCGAATCCGTCGTTGTGGAAGAACGACAATGCTTACAGGCAAAGACAGAGGATTCGAGATGGGAGAGCTTCTATTATGTGTTTTATGATTAGATGGTGCGGAACACGCTCGTCCCTACCAAGTTTTTGTGTCCAACGACATTGAGCAGACTTGGTATTCTTTATGATGTGATGTGATGGGTACCTAGAGGCAGTCCGACAGTTCTTTACCTCATGTGATCTTCATCTCCCAGCCAACCCACATGCTACTTTGTATGCGGATTATATGACATTTATGTACCGTGGTATTCGCTACCACTTGACCGTTCAACAGATTTGCCAGATCTATGGGTTCTGCGAGTAAGCCAACAGTCAGCTACCTTCTCGCCAAGGTACTCCTCTTAGTGCTCTTTGGGATATTTTGGCTGATGGTGCATTTTAGGGCAGAGATTCAAAGCTCACCTACATCCAACATCCTGCAATTTGGATTGTGGACAAGATGTTAGGATCGATGATTTTGTGTAAGGAGATCAACCCTTCCTTGACCAAGCCAGAGTTAGAGATATTCCATCATGCTCTGTATCCTGCGATACCAAACTTGTATGGTTCTGCACCTAGTCCTGATGTCGGTCGTAGTGACATCAACTGGGGATATGTGTTCGCAAAGCTTATTTTCGAACATCGTTTCAGAGGTACTTTGAGTCAGTCTGTCACCAAGACAATAGATAGTCTCTTGACCTTGATGTTTGAGTACTTTCAGCTGGATCTTAGCAACACAGTGAAGGTGGAGAGGATAGCATATGTTGATGATCGGGTCTTGACCAACTCCACCTACATCACCGAGCAGACAAAGTGGCGGTATTTTACTAGGGATGTTGAGCCTTACCTTTGCTTTTTGCCTGCACCTACGATTACATCTCTCACTTGTAGGGAGAATGTACTTTTCGAGCCGCACCTCACCTTTCCTGAGATGCCAGTGCGAGAGAGAGAGAGAGAGAGAGAGAGAGAGATAGAGAGAGAGAGAGAGAGCAGCCTCAGCCTCAACGAAGAGCTCCACAGAGATGTTCATCGGCCGCAGCTCCAGCACATACACAGCCCCAGCCCAACGTTTCTCAGACTCTTGAGCATATTATTCAGAGTATAGTGCGAAGTATGATATTCCTCCTTTCTCTAATCACTTTTCTGAGCAGTAGTAGCGACGTTGGCATATGAGACAGAGCAGAGGAAGCATTCGATAAGGAGACGCCTTTGGTAGGCACTTAGGAGGCTACCAGTTTCATTTTGTATGAGTGCACTTGCTCTAGATCAGCCAAAGGTTAACACGAGAGCTGATGCCCGTAGATTGGATGTTGCTGGACATTGCTCTGAGGCTAATTCCGAGAACACAGAGGATCAGCCACTTGAGCAGCGCCTTCCACGTCGACGTAGGTGAGCACCAGGAGACCGAGAGAGCCAGAGCCCTGAGTGATCGGTTTTTCTTATCCTTTTTCTTTATTTCTCGATTTTTACTGTTTTGTTTATTCTTATGCGTAAGTCATGGTCTCTTCTAGCTTGTTTCACACCGGGGATGGTGTGAAGTAAGTCTGGGGGAGATGCACTTGCTGTGACTAACACCTTTTTGCTTTGTTTTGTTTCTTTTTAGTTGTTATGTTTAGATTTTAACTCTTTCTATGATATGCTTTTGAGATTTTGAAACTTGTTGTCTAAGGAACCATGATTTTCAAGGATTGTTGCACCCTTATGGTTTTAGGATTGTTGATATGCAGTTGTTGGGAATTGATTGACTATTGGAAAACCTAGAGACAAAGCATCTTCTCAATGACACATATCGATTTTCAGGTATTCGAAGAATCTATGCCAATTTCAACTTTAACCTGACTTAATTTTCTTGTCAAGAGGCTTGGTATGCATTGGATTGGATTCCTCTTTTCAGTCCTGAAAGACTGATCTGTGTGAGTATGGTTCCCCTCTCTTAGATATTCGAATGTTTTAAGATTCCGAAGTAAGTATAAAACAAAGTTGAAGCAATAAAAAACTTGGCCAAGGATCGAAAATTTTGTTCCAATGAAGCCAATTTTTCTTTCATTCTTTGAGTTGCTAAAGAACCAACCAGTTAAAAAATAAAATGATACTCTAGGTAAGTAGGGAGATATCTGGTTGGACAGCCAATAAACAAAATAAAATGATACCCTAGGTAAGTAGGGAAAGATTGGCTGAGCACTCGCTAAAATAAAATAAAATGATACGCTAGGTAAGTAGGGAAAAATCGACTACAAATGATTGTAATGAGAGGAAAGGAACCTTACGAAGATATTCTTGTGTTCAGATTAAGGCTGATGATGAGTCCATGTGTTCATTGATTGATACTCCCTTAATGAGACATCATTTAGATAATTAGGAAGGCGGTATAGTGCATTTGGGTATTTTGATATCGATTACGGAGTCTAATTGCCAAGAAGCTAAGTCTGGGGAAAGTACAAGGTGGCTCGATACCAACATGTAAGTGTTGATTGGTTCATATGGAGTGTATTGTGCAATGTCTGATGACGAATGAGTTCCTTGAGGGAATCTTCTCTTTGTTATTTGCTCTCTTTGCTTGAGGACGCAAGAAGCTAAGTTTGGGAGAATTGATATACCTCTGTTTTATAGGTTTTGAGCTCATTAGCATGCCTACTTTTAAACTTTTTGTCTATGTTTTGAGTCACTTTCAGGTGAAAAACGTAGGAACTTAGATTATTTGCATTGGAGTCTCGTTTGGATTGTTTTGGAGCATTACTTAAAGTTTCACGGATAAAGCCTATGATCGATCGATCAACACCTTGATTGATCAATCAAGATTGCTTGCCAGATCATTGCTCGACCACACGATCGACTTGCTTAGCTGGAAACTCGATCACACAAGTTAGTGATCGATCGATCAACAAGCATCCGAAGCAACTACCTAATTTTCCTTTTTTTGCACCTAGATCCCAGGACATATAAATACTTCTATTTTCTGTTTCTTTTAGATATTGTTTATTATTCACAGAGAACTTTTGAAGTTATTCAATATGCTAGAGAGAGAGAGAATTCAACATTGAGAAGAATCTCTAAACTCCCTTTTTATATTTGTATGCAATTCAAATTTATTTTCATCATGTCTTTTGTTTCAATCCAAATTATGTCTGAGTAGTTCACCAATCAGGTTTAGGGTTTCTAGGGATTTAGGAATCAATGATTAGGGACAAATAGAATCGAATCTACTAAGAGTATTCTCCATCTAATTCTTGTGCTTAATGTTTAGAGTAGCCTGATCAACTAATCTATGAACCTAGGTTGTTAGCACTCCAAAAGCTTGCTAGGAATCTGAACTAGATTAGATGAGCAATCAATCCTAGACCGTGATAGCTGATGTTTAGGTTGATTATGGATAGTTGAACAAACTTGTTTAATGCCTATTCAAAATTTGGAACCAACGAGAGTTAGGACCTCTAGATTGTCGAGTAGAGTTTCGAGTACTACGAGAGTGGGTTTACTATATCTTTCTGTTCAAGTCGAGAATTGAGCTTAATTATTGTTTTGAATAGTTTCCCTAGTTAGATTCTTACTTCCCGATGAATACCCTATGCCTGGTGCTTTTTATATTATCTTTTACATCGTTTGAGTTGCTAGTTTACTTTCAAAATCGGATTAGTATTGCTTGAGAAATACAATCGATAGTCAATAGTGCAATACTTGGTTCTTCGTGGATACGACCCTTAAGTACTAATACTTCATTGCTGTGCACTTGTAGTAGATAGCTTTTGGTTAAAACCTGATACGAATCAAATCACATGAGTCTATAACAAGAGAGTGAAACGGTTTGTGAGAGTAGTAAGTGCTACTTCAACGTTCTCAATCAAGTTAAGTTTACTAAAAAAGTGGCGAGAAGCACATGAGTCAATAACAAGAGAGTTAGTCAGTTTGTGAGAGTATAAGTGATAGTTCAATATTCTCTATCAACATAAGGTAACTAAGCAAGTGGTGAGAATCACATGAGTCAATAACCAGAGAGTTAGACGGTTTGTGAGAGTATAAGTGCTGATTCAACGTTCTTTATCAAATTAAAACTACTAAACAAGTGGTGAGAAGCACATGAGTCAATGACAAGAAAAATTGACGATTGTGGGAGTATAAGTGCTAGTTCAACGTTCTATTTAACCTTAAGCTTTCTTAACAAGTGGTGAGAAGCAATAAGCCAATAACAAGAGAGTTAGATGGTTTGTGAGACTATAAGTGCTAGTTCAACGTTCTATATAAACTTAAGTTTACTAAACAAGTGGTGAGAAGCACATGAGTCAGTATAAAGAGAGTTAGACAGTTTGTAAGAGTATAACTGCTAGTTCAACGTTCTCTATCAACATAAGGTTACTAAACAAGTGGTGAAAGGAACATGAGTCAATAACAAAAGAGTTAGACAGTATGTGAGACTATAAGTGCTAGTCGAACATTCTCTATCAACTTAAGGTTTCTAAGCAAGTGGTGAGATGCACCTGAGTCAATAACAAGAGAGTTAGACGGTTTTTGACAGTATATATGCTGGTTCAACGTTATCTATCAACATAAGGAACTAAGAAAGTGGTGAGAAGCACATGAGTCAATAACTAGAAACTTAAACGGTTTGTGAGAGTAGTACGTTCTACTTAAAAGTTATCTATCAAGTTAAATTTACTAAACAAGTGATGAGAACCACATGAGTCAATAACAATAGAGTTAGACGGTTTGTTATTGTATAAGTGGTAGTTTAACGTTCTCTATCAACTTAAGGTTACTAAAAAAGTGGTGAGAAGAATGTGAGTCAATAAAAAGAGAGTTGGACGGTTTGTGAGTGTACAAGTGCTAGTTCAACGTTTTCTATCAAGTTATGGTTACTAAACAATTGGTGAGAAGCACATGAGTTAATAACAAGAGAGTTAGACGGCTTGTAAGAGTAGTAACTGCTACTTAGATGTTCTCTATCCAATTAAGTTTACTAAATATGTGGTGAGAAGCACATGAGTCAAATACAAGAGAGTTAGTCGGTTTGTGAGAGTATAAGTGATAGTTCAATGTTTTATGTCAACTTATGGTAACTAAGCAAGTGGTGAAAACACATGAGTCAAAAACAAGAGTTAGACGGTTTGTGAGAGTATAAGTGCTAGTTCAACGTTCTCTATCAGATTAAGGTTATTAAACAAGTGGTGAGAAGCACATGATTCAATAACAAGAGAGTTAGACGGTTTGTGAGAGTATGATACACGCCTCAAGTTGCTTCTCTAAGGTTGTTGGGAATGAATCTCAACCAAAGGGAAACCGAAGTGCTTCCTTTGCTAAGATAAGGATGTGATGCGGAAGTGGATGGATTGAGGATTTATCCACAAGAAGTATTATCGGCTTCTTGATACACTGAATACACTCTAGATCAAGGGGAATCCTCTCAATATCTCTTAGTGTGGACTGAAACTCTATGAAAGCGGTTAAGCACTCTCACGGCTAGGGTTTGTGTTAGAAGAAATTCGAGCTTTATTAATCACCAAGTTAAAAAATTACACAGCTGCAAAGAGAACTTATATGATGGTCCTATCAGCTAGCCCTAATGGGCCGACTCAAGCAAAAAAAAATAAGAAAACAAAGATGGGTCACAGCCTAACAACAAGCAACAAGAAACAAAGAATGCAAAACTACGTAGTGTTCGGATGGTCTTGCTTCACAAGCTGAAGCGTTGACCTTTTATTAAACGAAATTTAAAAGCCTATGGACTCTAAGTCTCTCTAATCTAAGAGGCTGGATGATGAGTGTGATTTTTAATGGTTTTAGAGTACTATTTTAGGTTGTTTTTGTGTCCGTCTAGCTAGTTTCCCTTGCATTTAGGTTCATTTAGGTTAGTTTTGCACTTTTTGCATTTGCATTTGGAGTTTTGGAGTTTTCCTAGGTAATGGAGCAAAAAGGAGCATAAAATGGAGCTAAAGTGTCGGAACAATTTGCTCGGGAAAAGAAGTCACCAAACACTCGGATCGCTGCCTAGCGGTTCGCTGGCGAGGATCGCTCGGTTTGCTGACAAAAGGAAAGTATCGGTCACCCGCCTCGACCTATTCATCACGAGGGAAGCTCAACCTAAACGACTCGGATCATCCACTCGGCATTAACCAGCGAGGACCACATCAAGACCACTCCTCGCCGTCTAAGCTCGCCAAGGACNCCTTTGATGGTCATTTTATCATTCATCTGATGTTTAGCAAATAGAAAACTCTCTCTTATTTCGTTGTTGCTTTTATTTTGGATCTTAAGGTACTTTGTTTATGCGTTTATGCAATTTATGAAT
>OVBA01004217.1:0-12928 GCA_900406435.1 Lepidium aucheri | reverse complement strand
AGCTTATCCCGGTTTAGAGCTCGCCTTATATAGCTTGGCGGTGTTGGATCGGCGAGTTACCCGCCGATCACCCATTCCCTATCCTCTAGATTAATTCTTAAATTCATAGTTTCACTCTGTTTTGCACACATTTCTCTGTTTTGATTGTTCTTGCTCTGTTTTTATTTTGTCCTCTAGTGTAGTTTGTCCTATTAGCTAGTTTAAGAGCTCCACTAGAAAGAACAACTTACCCTTGTGAAAGATCGGTAGGTTATCTGAACTAGAACTAGGTATTAGATGAGTTGTTTGCATGCTTTCTCTGAGTATTGGTTCGACATCCACTTGCTTATCCACTTACCTCAATGATTTGATAGCTTAGGCCGAAAAACACTTCTATCACTGGAGCCATTGGGCTTGATGGACCTGCAAAGACATTCATATTGTAAATGAAACATACCTTGTTGGACCGAATGAAAGGCCAAGCCTTGTTGGTTGCTTGTAACTCAAGTATTAACGGTTCTTGGTCCTCTTGCTCAGCTTCTTCAATGTCTTGAAGATCTTAAATGTCTTGGTCTTGATCTTGGTCCAAGTCGCTTGCCTTATTCTTCGCACTTCTTGAAAATACTTCAATGTGGCTATTATCAATTTTGGTGTGATTTGGTGTAGAAACTTCCTCTTCCTTGCTTAGCACTTCTGCCACGGTTTCTCCTACTTGCCCCCTTAGATTGCGTGCTCTAGCTCTAGTGATAGGTCTGTTTGGTTCCATTGGCGTGATGCCCTCATCAGAGTATAAGTGCTAGTTCAATGTTCTATATCAACTTAAGGTTACTAAAAAGGGGTGAGAAGCACATAAGCGAATAATAAGAGAGTTAAAAGGTTTGTGAGAGTATAAGTGCCTGTTCAATGTTCTCTATAAACTTAGGGTTACTAAACAAGTGGTGAGAAGCACATGAGTTAATGAAAAGAGAGTTAGACAGTTTTTGAGAGTATAAGTGCTAGTTCAACGTTCTCTATCAACACAAGGTAACTAAAGAAGTGGTGAGAAGCACATGAGTCAATAACAAAAGAGTTAGACAGTTTGTGACACTATAAGTGCTAGTTCATTGTTCTCTATCAACTTAAGGTTACTAAACAAGTGGTGAGAAGCACCTGAGTCAATAACAAGAGAGTTAGACGGTCTGTGAAAGTATAAATGCTGGTTCAATATTTGATGTGTGTGATTTTTGATGCTTTTTAGGACAATTCTTAGAGTCATTTTCCATCCATATAATAGTATTTGTATCACTCTAGATTCTCTTTAGGTTCATTTTCACGTTTTGCACTTGCATACCATACATTTTGCATATGTATCGGATTTAGGTATCTTAAGAAGTGTTTTGGAGCCAAATGGATGCAAGTATCGGATAGCACAAACTTAAGAAGACTTGGATGAACAAAAGAGCTGAAAAGTCAGAGCTTAGAACCCCCTCAAACCTCAGCCTCGCACCATAAAGATCGAGGATTGGCCGAAGAACCCCACCTCGCACAAACAACTCGTGTGAAGGCCCGAAGGATGGCACAATAACCTCACCTATCTGAACATAAACGAAGCCTCGTTCTTCTACTACAAGGACCAACTTAAAATGATACTTGTTGACCATTTTGAGGTGGTTTGACTAAGAGACTAGGGTTATGTTCGTTTAGGCTATAAATAGGCCCTTGAGCTGGAAAACCTGACATCTGATTTTCTTATCTTTTATGCAAAGTTTTTAGATTCTCTCTAAGTTTGTAGAACTCGAATCCATATGAATTTTGGAAGTTAATTTAATGCTGATTTGATTTTCATTTTGTCTTCTAATTTTCTGATCTTGTTTAGGCTTTTAGATTGTCGATCTTTACTTTTCATGCTGATTACTTCTTCATCAAGGTTGGAGCTCTCACCCGCCATGAGTGAGTAGATCAACCATGGGCAAGGAGAAAATGAGGTAGATCGATGTGAATCTTTGTGGATCTAGGTTACTTCAGGTTAGATTAGATAAGATCTTACTAGATCTAGTGATCTTAATGCTGATTTGATTCTGGCCACTTGAACTCGGATCAATTTCTCAGTGGCGGAATAGGGTTCGCCGAGGTACCGATCTTAGCTAGATCTAGAGTAATCTTCACTTGGGGCAAGAGATTAGATTCCTTGTGAGATTACTAGCTTTTAGAGGGTCCAATCTTCATGCTCACCCGATCTAATTTCTACTACTAAGGTAGGCTTAGAGTTTCCTCGGTGAAGGTTCATGATCGCGAGAGTGACTTGATCGAACCATGATCCCCTCTCTTTGGGTCAATTCCTGATTGGGTTGTTAAGAAACCGAGTTCCTCCATAGCTTAACATCGATCGCTGACCTCTTTCCGCCTTGCCAATTTAATTATTTGCAGATTTATTGTTTATATCTTATTTCGCTTTTTCATGCTCTGTTTTTGGATTTCTTTTTGTCTTATTGTCCTAGCTATTTTGTCTTATTCTCATGCTTTAGGTTCACAGATTGTGACAGAATTTTCACCCACCATTTGAGCTTGAACTAGTTAAGTTAATTAGTCCTAGTAGCCTATCATCATTCCAAGTATTGGTTCTACACATACTCCTCATCTACCACTCCCTTTTACCACAATGATTTGAACAAAGAAACCGCAAAAATCCTTTTATCAAATTGGCACCGTTGCCAAATCAGAATTGCTTGACTTTAATTAGGAAATTTCTCTGTTTAGGATCACATTCGCCTTTATTTTGTGTTAAATCATTTTCCTGTACTTCAGAACTTGGATCTTTAATGACCAAGTTCATATCCTACTGATAAAGTTGTTGTTTTTTCTGCATTTCCAGGCCTCGTATGTACTCCTTGATGGCTGAGCGCGAGTGCGGAACATCGCCAACTTCCACTCAAAATCTATCATTGCTGTCCAGACCCGAGTTCATGAAACTTTGCCTCCCTTGTTTCCGGTCCTCGCTATGGCCACTTTGTCAACAGAAGAGTATACTGGTCAGGACAACTCAGACGTCCCTGAACAAAACACCACACGGATGATAGGCACAGCCGACGAACCAATAGCCTATTATCCTCGGTACGCAATCAACCCACCACCCGTACCCAGTGAGACTTTTGAGATTAAAGGTAGCCTCATTTCTATGGTTCAACATATTAAGTTCCATGGATTACATGCGAAGATCCACTCAGACTACCCAAATCACGGCTACACAATTAAGCCCTTACTCAGCATCTTCTACCGAGGAATTTGATCGAGGTAATGAACATTGCTGGACATAGCAAGCAACGGTAACTTTATGCATAAGGATATAACTACCGGATGGGAGCTCATTGCAAACCTTGATCAAGCTTAAGAGCAGTATAACGAAGGTGATGCAACTAACAGAGTCTATTCTACCGACTCAGCCGTGCCAAGCCAATCAGAAATGAGTATACTGAATGCCAAAATGGACCGTTTACTACGGACTAGACCAAAACTCGACCCTGCCGAGGAAGAGACTAGAGTCGATGAAGTTAGTTTGATTGAACAAACCGCTACTCCAACTGTCTCACACCAAGCTATATTGGATATGTTACAAGAGATATTCCAAAGATAAAAGGTTGCGGCCGATAAGCTCACAGAAAGTTGCTGAGATCAATGACCGATATTCAGACATCAACCGTAAGGTCGGGGACATAGACACAAGACTTTAGCAAGTCAAACAAAACCATGCCACTCCTTTACCTTCTCCTCTTTCAAACAAGAGCCTCGCTTGTTTACCTCGTGTGAACAACGAGGCATCCTATAGTATTAATGAACCACACACGAAACAGAGGATGGTTAGTAGTACTGTTACAGTTGTTAATACTGAGGACAGTATATTTGAGGAAGGGAAGGATGGTTCATGAACGAAGATTGCCAATCAGCTAAAATCAGCTACAATCCTCGATAGTTCGCCTCACACCACTGAAGAACAAGGGCAGAATGTTCCAGCAAAAACACTGCCAGACAACATTCCCTCAACTCTCCTCACCGTCACCATACCCGAGGCAACACAGGGACCTGAACTCTTGGCAGCAGATGCACATAAAAGTAACATGTCTTCACCCATTTGTCCTCATCTACCCTTTCCCAAGAGGTATAAAAAGCGCATTGCTGAAAAACATAAGACTCTACTCTTCAAAAAAATTAAAAAAAACATCGAGTTTCCAATCCCATTGGTTGATTCCTTTATGTTGATGCTGTCTTACCATAAGTTTCTCAAAGATTCGGTGAAAGAGAACACCAAGGAGATCGAAGGAGAAGTGAAACTAACTCATGAGATTAGTGCAATCATCTTAAGAAAGGAAACACCCAAAAAGTTAGCCGATCCCAGTACCTTTACCATCCCTTGCTCTCTTGGAACGCTATCCTTCCGCAATTGCTTGTATGATTTAGGAGCTTCTCGGTTGCAAAGAGATAAGGATTCAGAACTTTCAAAGCATGCAAGATCTCATTGATACTTGCTGATCGGTCTAGGAAGACACCACATGGAATGCTCGAAGATTTAGCGACTATTGTGGGAAGAGTGCTAATACCGACAGACTTTGTTGTGCCCGAAATGGATCAAGAACCAAAAGACCCTTTTCTCTTTGGTAGACCTTTCCTAGCTACAACTGGAGCTTTGATTGATGTGAGAAATGGAACAATAGAGCTGAATTTGGGCAAAAACATCAAAATGAAGTTCCCCATCGAAAACGTATTGAGGAAACCTACCATTGAGAACCAAGCATTCTGGATCCAAGAGACAAATGATCTTAAAAATGAGCTGCTTGAGGAATTGCTCACAAAGGATCAATTGCAAATTGCACTAACCACACCGATTCAAGATGAGTATTTGTTGATTGAAGCTGAGTTTTATAGGAAGCTTTTGGATGCTTATGAACCAGCAAGAAGCTCGGTTGTGATTGAGGAAATGGTGGAGTCAGATATTAAGAATGAACAAGCGGAAAAAGGGACCCCAAGCTCTTTGCAAAAAAGAATCGCCAGATCTACTGAGCACTCAGTCATGCACCTTGCAGTAGACAACACGGAGGGAACCTTTTAGGCAGTCCAACATGATTGGTCCGAGCTCAAGGCACCGAAAGTTGAATTGAAAACACTTCCCGTTGGGCTAAGGTACGCTTTCTTAGGCCCTAATTCTACATATGTTGTAATTGTTAATGATGCTTTCAATGATGAAGAGCTTGAAATGTTGCTAGCCAAACTTAAACTCTTTAGAAGAGCTATAGGTTATTCGCTTGCAGACATTAAAGGAATCTCACCTAGCTTTTGCGTGCATAGAATTCACCTAGAAGATGAATCTCACGAACCAGAACCTTAAAGAGGTAGTAAAAAAGGAAATCCTAAATTTTCTTGATGCGGATGTAATCTATCCCATCTCCGATAGCAAATGGGTTTCCCATGTTCATTGTGTTCCCAAAAAGGGAGGTATCACTGTAGTTAAGAATGCTAAAAACGAAATCATACCAACTAGAACTATTATGGGGCATAGGATGTGTAACGATTATAGGAGACTCAATTCATCCACTAGGAAAGATCACTTTCCATTGCCTTTCAGTGATCAAATGGTGGAACGTCTAGCAATCCGCAAGTATTATTACTTTCTAGATGGGTATAGTGGATTTTTCCAAATTCCTATACACCCAGATGATCAAGAGAAAACAACTTTTACTTGTCCTTATGGTACCTTTGCTTATAAACGAATGCCATTTGGTCTTTGCAATGCTCCCGCTAGTTTCCAATGTTGCATGATGTCTATATTTTCTAATTTAATCGAGGAGGTGGTGGAAATCTTTATGGATGACTTCTTCGTCTATGGCTCCTCCTTCTCCTCTTGTTTGTCAAATTTATGCAGGGTATTAAGCAGGTGTGTAGAGACAACCTTGGTGCTTAATTGAGAGGAATGTCACTTCATGGTCAAGGAAAGGATTGCTTTCGGGCACAAGATTTCTAAGATGGGTATTGAGGTTGATCAAGCTAAGATAGATGTAATGGTTCAGTTACAACCCCCAAAGATGGTAAGCGACATTAGAAGCTTCTTGGGTCACACTGGGTTTTATAGAAGGTTCATCAAAGAGTTTTCGAAGATAGCTCAGCCGCTCACTCGCTTACTGTGCAAGGAGGTAGAGTTTTGTTTGATGATGAGTGCATGGGAGCCTTTAAGACTATCAAGTCAACACTTATTTCAGCACCCATTGTCCAAGCACCCGACTGGACTCTACCATTCGAAATCATGTGTGACACTAGTGATTATGCGGTAGGAGCGGTCCTTGAACAAAAGAAACACAAGAAGTTAAATGTCATTTACTACGCAAGTAGAACACTTGATGACGCTTCAATCAAGTAAGCAAGAACCAAGAAGGAACTGCTCGTTGTAGTCTTTGCATTTGAAAAATTCAGGTCCTACCTTGTTGGTTCCAAGGTTAGTGTCCATAATGACCATGCGGCCTTGAAGTACCTCATGAAGAAGAAAGATGCCAAGCCAAGGATTCTTAGATGGATACTTCTTCTCCAAAAGTTTAACATGGAGGTCGTAAATAAACCAGGGGTAGAGAACAGTGTGGCTAACAACTTATCAAGGATGATGGTAGAATACCTGGTCTTAATGAACGATTCCATGCCAGAAAAACAACTGATGGCGCTCAAAACTATCGGATGGGAACAAAAGGGTCAAGCCTCTCACGGTAATCAACTTCGAGGAGCATCAGATTCACAAGAATGACGAGCCTCCACGGAGAAAACATTTCGCTGGATCTATACTCCCTTGGTATGCTGACTTGGTGAATTATTTGGTGGTAGGAGAGATACCCACGAGTTTAGAAGGATATCGGAAGAAGAAGTTCTTTACAGATGTCAACCACTACTTTTGTGGTAGGCCGTATTTATACAAGAGAGGATTGGATGGTGTTTTTAGACGGTGTGTGGCTGAAGAAGAAGTACAAGGACTGTGGAAACACTGTCATGGGTCTACATATGGAGGACATTTCACATCTTTCAAAACAGTTCAGAAAATTTTGCAAGCTGGGTTTTGGTGGCCTATAATGTTTAAGGACGCTCAAGCCTTCATATCAAAGTGTCATCCTTTTCAACGAATGGGGAACATAAGAAAACACAATGAGATGCATCAAAGACCAATCTTGCACATTGAAGTGTTTGATTGTTGGGGAATAGACTTCATGGGACCCTTTCATCCGCTATCACACGGAAACACTTACATCTTGGTAGCTGTAGACTATGTCTCAAAATGGGTGGAAGCGGTAGCAAGCCCAATGAATGATGCAAAGTGGTAATAAAGCTGTTCAAGACTATCATGTTCCCTAGATTTGGAGTTCCATGAGTTGTGATTAGTGATGGACGATCGCATTAAATCAACAAGGCGTTCAAGAGTTTTCTTAGGAAATATGGGATGAAGCACAAGGTAGCCACACCCTATCACCCTCAAACCAGCGGGCAGGTGAAAGTCTCTAATAGGCAAATTAAATCTATACTTACAATGGTAGTTTGCGCTTCCAAGAAAGATTGGGCAGCTAAGCTTGATGATACACTTTGGGCATATAGAACTGCCTACAAGACGCCAATTGAGAGGACACCATTTCAGTTATTATACGGGAAATCATGTGATCTTCCTATCGAGATTGAGTACAAGGCAGTATGGGCTACACAGTTACTAAACTTCGAGCTAAAAACAGCCCAAGAAAAGAGGTTAATCGACATGTATGAGATGGAGGAGATAAGAATTGATGCTTATGAGAGTTCCAAGATCTACAAGGAAAGAACGAAAGCTCTTCACGACAAGAAAATAGCACAAAAAGTAATCTCCGCTAGAGATCGCGTGTTATTGTTCAAATCAAGGCTTAAGTTGTTCCCCAGGAGTTGAAGTCAAGGTAGACCAGCCCGTTTGAATTTAAAGAGGTCTTACCCTTAGGAGCAATCACTCTAATCAAGAAAAGAGGGGAGCCGTTCACGGTCAATGGGTAAAGGGTCAAGCCGTACTTGGCAACTGAAGAAATATCAGAGAGGACTTTGACAGTCCTCGATTATCCTCTTTCGCTCTAACCAAGGGAATAGTAGAGCTTGGGACTATAAACAAGCTCAATTGGGAGGAAGTCCCATGGATATCCTTGTACATATTTGAATTTGCTTTTAATAACTTTTTTCGTGCATTTGTCTTTTCGTTTTGGTTGAAGGGTTATTCATCAGGGTAAACCAGCTTCAGAGGTTCAAACATAGAAGATAAGGGTTTTAAATGAGACGCCTCGGTCCTAGAACTGAGGTCAAAATCCGAGGTAATCTGGCTGTTAGCAACGAGGGTACATCCAGCTGTCTAAGGCTCCAGCTCATCGAATGGTCCCCACCAGTCAAATTACAAATCCAAGAAAAGGACGGTCAAGGGATAATCCAAAAGATCGACGGCTGAGACTGGTCTAGGATTTCAAAATTTAAAACCAACGGCTGTGACGCAGTCAAAGGTCGTGGAATGCCTTGGGACCAGATCTGGTTCCCCAAGAACAAACAACGACCTTCTCAAGGATCAAGTCTCCTCCCATGGAAACATAAACCCCAACTGCGCCCTCGTCTTCTTCATCTTACGCTCTCTTCCCTTCTCCAACACCACATAAACACTCGAAGGACAGCACCAGGGACGAAACACCAGCCATGGTGACGGTTGAAAAAGGCAAGAATCAGGGAATGACAAGAGAGAACAGCGAGGGCAAAGTTCTAGAAATTGGAGGGAGCTTGGAGTGTGTGCATCAGGTTAATACCAGAAGAACGAGCAACCAGAAATGATGGCGAGGTATGCCAAATTCGGATACCGAAGGAGACAGACCAGCCATGTTTGAAAAATCACAAAGACCCATCCGACACACCGCGCACATATCAGTCAGAGGGACAAAGGAATGGGGGTTGTCCGATGTTCGAAACAAGAACAAATGGAAATACAAACACGAAAACCTCGAAAAGGAGACCAGCTCAAAAAAAGCATCGATGAGATGCCAGATAATGCTCACTCATGCACACTCCTCGCTCCAACATACGCGGCGCCATTCCAGTAGCATACAAGCTATCCTAGAGAAAATCGGTGGCCCCTTGTATGAAGAACTCGCAACAAGCAGCGAGGATTCCGATTCCTAGGTACCAAAACTCCAATCCATTGTACATATCGTTTTGCTTTTATCTTTGCTTGTCTAGAGAACTCTCTCAGATTTTAATTCACACAAGGGACTCTGTGATTTAAGTTTGGGGGAGGGGTCTAGAGTACTCTCACATTGTTTCTTGTTTTTTTATTTTCCGTTTTGCATGTGTTCGTTTAGGTTGTAAAAATCCCTTAAGATTTTTCTTTATTGCATTTTATTTTTGCATTTCATAGCATCTAACGCACAGAAAAATCTCAAAAAAGTTGAAAATCTTGAAAATTAAATCCGAAAAAAATAGATTGTTCATGTAGTTGCATCCATTTAGCTTTTTCTATAGGTTTCATTCACATAGGATTCATGCATTCGTACTTGTTATGTGGGAATTATCTTGAGGATGGGCAAACCTTGTTGAGTTAACTAGTAACCATTGTGAATGCTTTTGATCGGTAATTAGCTGCTTTGAAAAGTTTTTGGGCGGATCATTCACCTTAGAGAACTTTTCTTGTTTTGTGCCTTGAAAATGCGTTGTTTGATTCCTTATAAAACTGAATTTGGATTGCCGATTTAGGGCATAGAGATGCATCAAACGTTTTCCTTCTTTGAGCTTAGAATGGTAAATAATAAATGGTAATTATTCTCCCAAATACAACTCATCCAATGATGCCCAAGGTGAGCGAGAATTGTGCGTAAACCCGTACATTCGTATGTCTCATTGAAAAAACAGAGAGGAGAACATGAAGCAACCCTTTCATTGGTGTGGATCCTTAAAAAAAGAAGGGAAATGAAGTAGACCAATGACGGTTGTGGATTCAAACACCATGAGTTTATGCCTAATAAATGAAAATAAGAAAAGATGATTGCGCGTTAATGAATCTAAATCATGCTAAGTTGAAGAAGTTGAATCCCATGTTCTTTTATCTCTAGTCCCTCTTGAGGACCGCACCAACAAAAAATAAAGAATTAGCCTTGGACCTTTAGAGACCGGCTTAGGTATTAGGAGTCTATAGGATGGATGCTATTCTTGAGGATGATTACATTGCGGTTTCCTAATTGATAGAGCTCACATGTGGATTACGGCCATGGCTTACACAAGTTACTCGCTGGATGAGATGTTCCCATTTTGTGTGTAGTTTCTCCATCTTAGGTCATTGCACTTGCTTGAGGCCAAGAAAGATCTAAGTTTTCGGGAGCTTATGTGTGTGATTTTTGATGCTTTTTAGGACAACTCTTAGAGTCATATTCCATCCAAATCATAGCATTTATATCACTCTAGAGTTCCTTTAGGTTCATTTTCACGTTTTGCACTTGCATACCATACATTCTACATATGGAGCCGATTTACGTATCTTAAGGAGCGTTTTGGAGCCAAATGGATGCAAGGAACGGATCAGGCAAACTTAGGAGGACTTGGATGAACAAAGGAGCAGAACAGTCAGAGCTCAGAGACTCCTCAAACCTCAGCCTCGCACCATGAAAAGTGAGGATTGACAGAGGAACCCCACCTCGCACGAACACCTCGTGTGAAGGCCCGAAGGATGGCACAAAAACCTCACATGTCGGAAGAAGGATCCTACCTCGCGACCAAGCCTTGTTCTTCCACTTCGAGGACTGCCTCAGAATGACACTTGTTGACAATTTTGAGGCTGTTTGACTAAGAGACTAGGTTTATGTTTGTTTAGGCTATAAATAGGCCCTTGAGCCAAAAAACTCGACATCTGATTTTCTTATCTTTTATGCAAAGTTTTTAGATTCTCTCTAAGTTTGTAGAACTCGAATCAGTATGATTGTTGGAAATTAATTTAATGCTGATTTGATTTTCATTTAGTCTTCTATTTTCTAATCTTGTTTAGGCTTTTAGATTGTCGATCTTTACTTTTCATGTTGATTACTTCTTCATCAAGGTTTGAGCTCTCACCCGCCATGAATGAGTAGATCAACCTTGGGCAAGGAGGAAATGAGGTAGATCGATGTGAATCTTTGTGGATCAAGGTCACTTCAAGTTAGATTAGACAAGATCTTACTAGATGTAGTGGTAAGTGCTAGTTCTCTATCAACTTAAGGAGAACATGAGTCACTAACTATATAGCTAGACGGTTTGTGAGAGTATAAGTGCTAGTTCAATGTTCTATATATCCTTAAGTTTACTAAACAAGTGCTGAGAACCACAAGAGTCAATAATAATAGAGTTAGATGGTTTGTGACAATATAAGGGCTAGATTAATGTTCTCTATCAACTTAATGTTACCAAACAAGTGGTGAGAAGAATGTGAGTCAATAAAAAGAGAGTTAGACGGTTTGTGAGAGTACAAGTGCTAGTTCAATGTTTTCTATCAACTTATTGTTACAAAACAATTAGTGAAAAGCAAATGAGTCCATAACAAGAGAGTTAAACTGCTTGTGAGAGTAGTAAGTGCTACTTAAACGTTCTCTATCAAGTTAAGTTTACTAAACATGTGGTCTGAAGCACATGAGTCAGTAACAAGAGAGTTAGTTGGTTTGTGAGAGTATAAGTAATAGTTCAATGTTCTCTATCAACTTAAGGTAACTAAGCAAGTGGTGAGAATCACAAGAGTTAATAACAAGAGAGTTAGACGGTTTGTGAGAGTAGAAGTGCTAGTTCAACGTTCTCTATCAAATTAATGTTACTAAACGAATTGTGAGAAGCACATGAGTCAATAACAAGACAGTTAGACGGTTTGTGAGAGTATAAGTCCAAGTTCAACGTTCTATATCAACTTAAGGTTATTAAACATGTTGTGAGAAGCACATGAGTCAATAACAAGAGTTAGACGGTTTCTGATAGTATAAGTGCTAGTTCAATGTTCTCTATCATCTTAAGGTTACTAAACAAGAGGTGAGAAGAATGTGAGTAACTAACAAGAGAGTTAGATGGTTTGTTAGAGTACAATTGCTAGTTCAACGTTCTCTATCAAATTATAGTTACTAAACAAGTGGTGAGAAGCACATGAGTCAATAACAAGAGAGTTAGACGGCTTGTGAGAGTAGTAAGCGCTACTTAAATGTTCTCTATCAAGTTAAGTTTACTAAACATGTGGTGAGAAGCACATGAGTCAATAACAAGAGAGTTCGGCGGTTTGTGAGAGTATAAGTGCTAGTTCAATGTTCTCTATCGACTTAAGGTTACTAAACAAGTGGTGAAAGAACATAAGTCAATCACAAGAGAGTTAGACGGTTTGTGAGACTATAAGTGCTAGTTCAACGTTCTCTATCAACTAAAGGTTACTAAAAAGAAGTGAGAAGCACCTGAGTCAATAACGAGAGAGCTAGAAGTTTTGTGAGAGTAGTAGATGTTACTTAACCTTTCTCCATCAAGTTAAGTTTACTAAACAAGTGGTGAGAAACACATAAGTGAATAACAAGAGAGTTAGATGCTTTCTGACAATATAAGTACTAGTTCAACGTTATCTGTCAACTTAAGGTTACTAAAGTACGTGAGTCAATAACAAGTGAGTTAGACGGTTCGTAAGAGTATAAGTACTAGTTTAATGTTCTCTATCAACTTTAGGTTACTAAACAAGTGCCATGAAGCACATAAATGAAGAACAAGAGAGTTAGACTGTTTGAGAGAGTTCAAGTGCTAGTTCAACGTTTTCTACTAATTTAAGGTTACTAAGCAAGTGGTGAGAAGCAGATGAGTCCATAACAACAGAGTTAGACGGTTTGTGAGAGTAGTAAGTGCTACGTAAACATTCTCTATCAAGTTATGTTTATAAAACAAGTGGTGAGAAGCACATGAGTCAATAACAAGAGAGTTAGAC
>OVBA01004216.1:0-24361 GCA_900406435.1 Lepidium aucheri | reverse complement strand
TAGTAAATATTGAAAAGAAAACTAAAGGAAAATCAAAACCAGCTGGAAAAAATTGTTTTGGGGAGAGTGTCTTGGAGAGAATTTTGTTTGCTTGATAAAACTTTTGTTCCGAAATAATTTCACATTTATTTTATATTTGAATTTAACACAAATATGAATGACTCACTTGTAAACTTCGATCTTGTATTTATTCCGCTTAAGCAAATAGAAATTAATGTATATTGTTTAACCAGGTCTAGTTTAGAAAATATTGCAAGTCCAATTTTTTACTTTAAGTAGGTTCGATTAAACATTTTATATGACAATCTTTATGAGGGTGTATTGCAGTTAAGAACCTGAATAATCACGGTATTAGTTGTGATCCTAGATGTAGCAGATGTGAGGCTAAAGAGGATATCTTAAATTACGTTCATTTTGAATGCCCCCCCTCTCCCCGGCAGTTCAGACTTGGGCATTATCCTCTATCCCATTGTCCGCTTATATTTTCCCAGGGAATTTGATTTGGTAAAATCTTGACTATCTGTTTTGGAGAATTCATGATTCAGTAAATAACAAGATATTCCCTTGATTAATATGGCTCATCTGGAAAGCAAGAATGAGAATTGTTTTTCTAAAACAAGTAAAGATCCTCGTGAATTGCTGTCCCAAGCAGAACAAGATGTGGCGGAATGGTCACAAGTTAGGCGTCAAAACTGTTATGCTAGCCAACCAGGATCAATGAGCTCGGATTCGATTTGGCCAGAGGGGTCCCTTTGACCGCTATCCCGGCCTTTATGGGTTATAGATGCTTATTTGATGCTTTTTGGAAAAATTCATACCTTCATTCCGGGATTGGATGGGTTTGCTTTCCAGACTCTGTTTCTGTTGAATGCGTGGGAGTGCTTCAAATACGAAAGAGTCTATCGGCATTACATTCAGAGGTGGAAGCAGTAGTTTGGGCTATCGAATCTCTGTTTTTGCTTCAATTTTTAGAGGTGGAGATAGCAACAGATTGCACAGATGTTTTAAGATAATGTTACATCTAGAAGATTGGTCGGCCTTCCAACCGTATCAGGAAGATTTTATCAGGTCAAAGTCTCTTTTTCGTGCTTTTTCTCTCCATGTTATTCTGAGATCTCTTAACCATGAAGCTGATGCTCTCGCTCATTCTATTAGAGAATCAGCTAATGGCTTAGTGTTGTAAACTCTTCTTTCAACATTTTTGGGGTTGGTTCTATTAATTTTTTGGTTGACAAAAAAAAGTAGGCACGATTATGTTTCAATTATCTTTCATAAATATTTTTATTTCCTTCTTTCTTCAGTTTCATGTTTCTATAAACAAGATCAAATAGTATTAACAAAATGTTGAAATATTATATCTTTACAAGAAAGTAACATATAATATGAACATGATTGACAAATAACTAATTGTAATTTGTTCTCTTTGAATTTATTTTAATATAATTTATTATAAAATACTTAGATATATTTTAATATATGTGTGTTATTATATTGAAAAGAGAAGAAAATTGCTTACGTTTTGTTGGAAGATGGAAAGAGAAAAATGAGTATGTGTACTATTATCAAACTTTGTCGTTTGCTATATGTGTGTATATTCACAAACATATGGTAACATCTATATATAAACAAAGTGAAGAGGTAAAATAAGAAAAGTATAAAATGGATAACTACCATATGTGGACATATGGTAAAATACGTGTAACACTCCCTCTTAATTATCCATTTATTATATTACATATTGACTCATTAAAAACCTTTTTTGTAAAATCCAGATGTCACATTCCAATGTTGAAAGCTCCCCCTCGAATGATGAGGAACAAATCACATCTTTACATATCACTCAGATGTCGTATTCTAATGTTGTAGGCATGTTTTTTGAATGAAGCAGTGGACAATGACTTTGTGAAGAGATTTTTAACATTATCAGTTGATTGAATATATTTTACTTTGATATCTTTATTCTTTCTGAGCTCTTTCGTGTAAGAGAAGAATTTTGGATGAAAATGCTTTGTTATATCGCTTTTGACATATCCTTCCTTTGTCTGAGCAACACGTGCAGCGTTTTCTTCAAATAGTATAGTTGGTTCCATATTTACTTGTAACCTAATACTTGATTGAATGTGTTGACTTATTGATCTTAGCCATACGTATTCTCTACACGCTTCATGGAGTGCAACAATTTCTGCATAATTTGAAGATGTGGCTACAAGTGTCTGCTTTCGAGAACATCATGATATAGCAGTCTCTCCAGTAATGAACACATATCCTGTTTGTTATTGACCTTTATGTGGATCTGATAAGCATCCTGCCTCTGCAAAACCAATCATTTGGCCATTCAAATTTTTAGAATAAAATAACCCTAAATCAGTAGTTCCTTTGAGATAGCGTTTGATTCCATTCCAATGTCTTCGCGTAGGAGATAGACTAAATCTAGCCAAAAGATTAACTGCAAATGATATATCAGGTCTAATGTAGTTTGCAAGGTACATAAGAGCTCCAATTGCATTTAGATATGGTACTTCCGGACCAAGTATCTCTTCAGTATCCTCCATTAGTCGAAAAGGGTCGCTTTTAATGTTAAGAGACCTAACAACTAATGGAGTACTAAGAGGAGTTGCCTTGATAATATCAAACTGTCTTAACACGCGTTTAGTGTATGTGGATTGGTGTACAAATATACCATTCTCAGACTGCTCTATTTGTAGCAAACAATATTTTGTCTGTTTGAGATCTTTCATCTCGAATTCTCCTTATAGATATTATGCTGCCTTTTGTATTTCATCTTAAGTTCCAATCACAAAGTTGGTTACTGTTTTCTTGATCTCATTGTTTACATATATTTCTTTGTTTAAATGCTCACTAAGACAATTTTTTATACCACATTCGTCCGGATTGCTTCAACACATACCGTGATCTTTGCAAATTTATTGCATATAACTCTTTGGGTTTAGATTTCAATGTTTCTAGCATTTTAAGTCCATTCAGAATTCTCATATGAATATTTGTATCTAATGACTCATATAAAAATGCAGTCACAATAAACATAATCAATCTCATGTCTTTCAGAAAAATCATGAGCTACAAGCCAAGCTTTATATCTCGCAACTTCATTTTCTCATTTTGTTTTCTAACGAATACCCATTTGTACCCGACCGGTTTCACATCCTTGGGTGTGGGTTTGATAGGTCCAAATACATTTTGTTTGTTAAGAGAATCAAGTTCGGTTTGTATTGCATTTTTTCATTTGATCCAGTCAGATACAAACTTTGTCTCAAGATCATCGTTTTCTTTGGACCTACCAAACCCACATCCAAGTATGTGAAACAAGTACCAAGGCTCTAGATATAGACTTTGGCTCTTTTGACATTCAGATATAGACTTTGGCTCTAGATCATCGTTTTCTTTATTAATATTCTTTGCCAAAATATATGAGAGAACGTCATCAACTATTCTGTTTCTATTCAATATCTTTCAATTATAGATGTAGTTGATAGATATCTCATGATTTCTTTCTTGTTCTTGATGCTCAATATTTCCATCATATTCTTGACTCGTCTTTTCCAAAATGCTTTCTGTTATTATGGGAATTATCATTTTCTCTAACTTCTTTCCCTTTTTCTAGGATTTTGTCTTTATAACCTATATGTCTACCACGCTTGAGGCGTGTTGTAGATTCATGTGCGTCATTTTCTTTTTCAAGTTCATGTGTAACCTCAATTCTAGCACGGACATTTGCAGCATGTATATGAGATTTTGTTATTGTCTTTGTATCTGCAAATGCATCAGGTAACTTATTTGCAATTCTTTGCAAATGCATAATACGTCAAACTTCCAGTTCTATTTTTTTTAAGGATGGTCAAGGTGTAATAGAGATGGTACACACTATTTTATTTCTCTTTCGACTTGTTTGTTTTCTGCCCCTAGAACTAGGCATACTTTTTCATCAAAATGACAATTTGCGAATCTTGCCGTAAAGACATCACCAATTTCTGGTTCTAAGTATCGTATGATGGATGGAGAATCATAACCAATATATATTCCTAATCTGCTTTGTGGCCCCATATTTGTACGTTGTGGGGGTGCAATAGGTACATATACTGCACAGCCAAATATTCTTAGATGATATACATTTGGTTCACGACCACACACTAATTGAAGTAGAGAAAATTTATGATATGCACTTGGCCTTATCCAAATGAGTGCTTCAGCATGCTGAATAGCATGTCCCTATAATGAAACTGGAAGTTTTGATCTCATATATCAATGGGCTTGCAATCGATTGTAGACGTTTAATTAATGATTCAATTAAACTATTTTGCATATGAACATGTGCTACTAGGTGTTCAGTTTATATCCCTATTACCATACAATAATCATTGAAGGTTTGTGATGTGAATTCACCAGCGTAACTAAGTTCTTAGCTTCATTATCTAAGTTAGAAATCTCGCAAATGCCATATATCGAGATGATAATAGACAAACATGTGACCATTTGCTTGATGCATTAGTTCACAGCATAAAATAGTAGAATGGTCCACATGATGGATGTATAGGTCCACATATATCACTTTAAGTACATTTAAAGAGTTTTGATGATTCAATATCTATTTTGGTTATCGATGGCCTCGTGATCAACTTTCCAACAGAACATGCAGCACATGTCTTTTTATTTCCCAAACATATTTCATGGGATATCAATGTATGACCATGTGAGCTTTTGATTATTTTTTCCAACATTGGGGTGCCTGGATGTCCAAGGTGATCATGCCATAATGTGAAATCATCCAGATTCCCTTTGATTATGATGTTAGATTCAAAACCGCATCTATATAAGTATGATGCAAACTAGGAGGGAGTTCTAGGATCTTTTCCAGTATAGGTCTTTTTCCAAATTTTTCACAAGTTATATACAAATATTTATTTTCATTCTCCATTGAGGACTAAGTATCGTACCCTTGTAAATATATGTCATCAAAACTCAGTAAATTTTTCTTAGAACTCGGAAAATACAAGGCGTGATTAATGAAAATTTTTGTTCCATTAGGCAACATAAAGTTAGCCTTTCGACTGTCTTCAATCAAGTCTGTAAGACTTGATATTGTCTTGACAATCATTTTTGTTGATCTTAAAAAAGAGAAGTATCGTTGGTTTCTCAGAATAGTGTGCGTTGTTCCAATATCTGGTATACAAATTTCTCTAACTATTTCGTTGAATTTTGTTCCCTTTATATCATGATCCGTTTCTCTAATAGTCATTAATAAAAAAACATATAGCAAACTTTATTTTACCACAAAACATAGCAAACTTTATTTACAATAAAAAAAAGATAAATATACATTAGTTTTGTGATAAAACATTACTAAGCAAACAACTAAAAATATAATAACATTAAAACAAACAATTTAAGATGTGATACTTATTCATGCATACTGGAGATTATTTAGTAACTACAAGCATCTTAGATTTCCTCATGAGTGGTCTTGTCGAATTTATTAGCAAAGTCGGAATCATCGAGGTGTGTTGATATTCAATAAGAGTTACTTCTTTTCATTTTCCTTTGAGTGACTCTTTGTATAGTTTACAAAGGTGTGAAAGAGTCCGCCATACTTTGGACCAATTCCCTTTTGATCCGCATCTAAAACATATGTCATCACGCTTCTGGGTGACATTCTTTTGAATTTATTTCCCTTTCGAATTTTCTTCAGATCCGACCCAATTGAATGACTTTCGTCCTTGTGAGTTGTAATACCATCCACGTCCCCGATGATATCGACGACCACGACCTTGATATATTTAACTTTCGTTGCATTCACTTCAGGAAATGCTTTGGTTCCAGTAGGACGAGCATTGTGATTCTTTATGAGAACTTCATTATTCTTCTCTGCTATCATAGGAGTCAGAATTTACTCCGAATATCTTTTAAATCCAAGTTCATTTATTGCTTCTGAAGGACATTATGATGTTTATCGAACATAATGTAAGTCTTGATGAGCAGTTCTTGTTTAGTAACTGGCTTACCTCAATATTCCAATTGTGGTGCTACTCTTATCATGGCAAAATTGTATGCTTCCACCTTTTCAAACTCCTAGAACCTTAAATTTACCACTCATCCTGAGCATGAGAGTGTGTTATTTCTCTCTAGTTGTCAAATCTTTCTTTTAGAGCTTTCCATAGCTTTGTTGGGTCATTCAAGTACGCATAATCATCTATCACATATTCATCTAGGTGCCTTCTCAGAAAAATAACTGCTTTTGCCTTTTTCTTGAGGTGATGCTGTATTTTTTATCTTTATAGTTTTTCTGACTTCATATGGAGTTTGACATCTCTTGTCCAAGCTATATAATTGGCTCCAGTTATTTTTAGAGATGGGAACTGAAGCTTCTCAACATTAGCCATTACATTTCTAAAATAACATATAATTTTATTAGAATTTTACTAAATGAAATTAAAAACTGTATACATTGATGTGTGAAGCAATTACAAAGAAAAATATAGTATTGACAAGTAAAACAATATTAACTTGAAACTCTTTGGGAGTATATTCTCCAACGAAAAAACCATAAATAACAAGAAGGGTTACAACAAATATAATGAACAAAAGGAAGCGGAAAATTTTCTTTCAAAAAAAAACTAAAACAATTTCTCTAAGAGAATATAAAATATTTTGATGAGGTAAATGAGTGAAAAATGAGTACATTTATAAATTAAAAATTACTGTTCATGACCATTAAAATAGCCATTTGAGAAAGTAGAAAAATTTGAAAATTCTTCGTCATGATCGTTGGTAAAAATTGTAAAATTATAAATTAATCTAAGATTAAGCATCACATAAAAATTTATATAATAAACATCACTATATATGTAGTATGTTACATACGTAAATATAAATATATAGTAAGAGAAAATATTACTTACGTTCAACCAGTTTCTTGCAAGCATGAATAATTTATATATAGTAAGAGAAAATATTACTTATGCTTAACCAGTTTCTTGCATGCATAAATAATTTGGCATATACAACTTCGCATGTACATGTAAGTTTAGGTAAGTTTCAATTATCAAGTAATAAACAGATTTTTATTTACAAAATCAGAATAACATAAAATATCAAATAAATAAATAAATAAATAAATAGTTGAGCTGACCATACAAATAAATAATAAAGTGGTCAAGTCGTCCGTACACATAAATTGTAAGGGATCAAACCACATATATAATAAAGCAGACAAACCATCCATACACATATATGATAACAAATCGACCATACACATATATGATAAGGCGAATAGACGTCCATACATATATATATATGATAAGAGACTATCGTGCTAATAACGTGTTATAAAATACTTAGATATATAAAAAAGGAAATTTCTATGAAATGCTCCTTTGAGATTCTAAAATGTATGAAATGTCTCATTTTTAAAACTTTCTATAATATGCCACTTTTTGAAGACAAAAAGACATTTGTATCCTTAAATGAAATAAACTTGTGGGCATGGTGAAGAGAAGGAGACAGAAGATGCTCGGTTCCACTTCTTCTTCTTCTTCTTCCCCTAATCCTTTTATTTTCTCATTTCTCTGAGTTCTCCTTCAACTTCTTATTCTTCTATCTTCTTATTCTATATATACATCTCTTAGCTTCTTTGTCTTTATATTTGATTGCTTTTTCGATGGTTCAAACAGATAGAGATCGAAGGATGGGTCTTAATGTGGATTTGTCTATCTACTCTTTATCAAAACCCTTATCTGAGCTTTTAGATGAAGTGTTGAGAATCAAAGATAATCATTCAAAACTTTCTGAAATCGGTGGTTATGTTGGTAGATTGGAGGAAGAGAGGAAGAAAATCGATGTGTTTAAACGAGAACTCCCTTTGCGCATGCTCTCATTGAATGAAGGTATCATCTATCTCTCTGTTTTATTGATTCATGTTTTTGTATGTATGATTTTGTTAACAAATTTGTTTTGTTAAGCGATTGGGACGTTGAAGGAAGAGGCTAAAAAAGATTATCACTGATGGCAGCCTCCTCCTCGAGCTACAGCTTCAGTTCCACCTCTAGCTCCTCTGTCTCTCCCAATGTTTGTGTATTTGTATGTCCATGTCCCTTTCTCACAAACTTAGGGGCATATTTTGATTTTTTATATTGTGTACTTCACAATTATATTGTTCATGTTCATTCGTTTCGTATAGCATTTATCCATGTCCATTCATTTCTTATAGTATTTGTCTATGTCCATTCATTTCTTATAGTATTTATTAGGGTTCATATTTTATATTGTGTATTTCACAATTATATTGTCCATGTCCACTTATTTCTTATACCAATTTGTCCATGTCCATTCATATCTTAAAGTATTTGTTCATGTCCATTCATTTCTTATAGCATTTTTCCATGTCCATTCATTTCTTATAGTATTTGTCCATGTCCATCCATTTCTTAAAGCATTTGTCTATGTCCATTCATTTCTTATAGTTATTTGTTAATGTTCATGTTCATTTGTTTCTTATAGAATTTTTCCATGTCTTCTTATCATTTATATTCTTCATTTCTTTTCTTATTAGTCCATGTCCCTATCGCAGTTTATTAGTCCATGTCCCCATCACTAATAGCCCCTCAAGTTTTCTACATAAATTATGATGGAGAGCTTTGAGAACATTAATGTCAATTTTACTCCAAAAAGGGACATTTGGCGGAAAGTTAGTAAAAGAGGGTATTTGACACAATTTTGTAACTAAAAGGGGCATGCTGGCCAATTAACTCTATTTTATATATGTATGTTATTATATTAAAAAGAGAAGAAAATTGCTTACGTTTTGTTGGAAGATTAAAAGAGCAAAGTGAGTACTTGTATTATTATCAAACTTTGTTGTTTGTTATAGGGTCGACGATCTAAATCTCCCTCGAAAGTATCAAAAATTTTCAGATATACCTAGAATAGTAGCTCAATAAACTTGACCATCTACAAAGTTTAACATCTTAAATTTGACCATCTACATCTACAAAGTTAAATCTCCCTCCACAAATCATTAATATATATTCCCCCTATCCGAATTACAATTGGTTTACATTTTATGGTAAATCATAATTATGTTTAATTAAAGCCTAAACCAGAATTAAACCAATCACATATCAAATTAAACCAGTCTTCTTCTCTCTCGTCTCCTTCCTTTTCTCTCCTTCTTGATTCTTCTTCTTATGATCCTCTTCTTCACTCTTTTCTTCTTCTTCTAATCTAAATTTCTTCTTTCGTGAACTCAATCTCACTCTGTCGAAGAATCAGAACCATCCTCTTCGCCGCAAACTTCCACGTCTATTTCATAAGACAAGCTTTCTCCATTTCACTCTCTTTCTTACTTCGATATCTCATTCACTTCACTCTCTGCTTCTCCATCTCCACTGCTTCCCACTCATACCTAATCTTCTTCTCTTCAATCTCCAATGGTTTTTTCTTTAACCATTTTCCTTCTTCTCCCACACGCTATCCCCTACATCTTCCATTACACACGCCGCTTCTTCCCTCAACCATTTAACCGTTGTTGTCACCACACTCTGCTTCTTCTTTGTCTCTTCTTCTTCCTCCTCTTCCTCTGATTCCTCCATCTGAGTCTAAATTCTTTGCCATATTTGAATCATCCTCCTCTACATGCGCTTCACTCTCAGCTATTCAGAGATTTGATTTGCTGTCAAAAAGAATCTAAAGGATTAACAAGGGATCTTATCCACTAACAAATTTATATTTCTGGTTTGTTATATACATTTAAGTTTTTTTTTTTTTTTGTAACAATCATATTGAAGAATCAAGAAGGAGAGAAAAGGAAGGAGACAAGAGAGAAGAAGATTGATTAAATTTGACATGTGATCGGTTTAATTCCGGTTTAGGATTTAATTAAATATAATTACGATTTATCGTCATATGTAAACCAATTATAATTCGGATAGGGGAAAATTATGAAAGAGCTTGATTGTGAGAATCTTCGATGAGGAGAGTTATGCATTCAATATTCAAATATATAGAGATTACAGTTAGCTACATCTCAGGATATACAATAGACTAGGATTATATCCCAACTAACTATAGGATATTTACAGAATCGTAACAAGATTATTTCATATTCTAATACCCTCCCTCAGTCAAAGCGTTGGTTTACTACACTGAGGCTGGACTTGAATTGATTGAAGAGTTGTGTAGGAAGGCCTTTCGTGAAGATATCTGCATACTGATGTGAATCTGGTACATGGAGCACTCGAACTTGGCCTTTAGCCACCTTCTCTCGGACAAAGTGAATGTCAATTTCAATGTGTTTGGTTCGTTGATGCTGTACCAGATTTGTGGACAGATAAACTGCACTAATGTTGTCACAGAAAACCAAAGTTGCTTTGGAAGGGGGCAATGCAATTCGAGTAACAAGTTTTAGATTCAGCAAGTTTCTGTAGTTGCATTTGCAACAGCTTTGTATTCAGCTTCAGCACTTGATCGTGAGACGGTAGCTTGTCTTTTGGAGGACCAGGAGATGAGAGTATCACCAAGATACACACAATAGCCGGTTGTGGACCTTCTTGTCGATGGGCAGCCAGTCTAGTCCGCATTCGAGTAAGCTGTGAGCTGAGTTGAAGGTGACTTGGTGATTTCAAAACCTTGATGTAGTGTTCCTTTGATGTATCTGAGGATGCAATGCAGAGCATGAAGATGGCTGGCTCTGGGATCATGCATCAAAAGGCACAGTTGTTGACGAGGACATCGACTCTGACAAGTGTATAGAAGAGATGTTAGCAGATCAAGACACAACATTCATGAAGGATCCGCCTAAGACAAGAGTAAAAACCAAGAGGCTTAGAGAAATGTTTAACAAGTCTATACAAAGCCTATTAGCACAAAGAACCGAAGAGAAAAAGGCCGGACCAAAATATGGAAAGCATTGGAGCCCAAATGGAGCTACTTGAAGGCCAAGTGGTGATGCTCTCAATTCAGCCACTTAAAGGCCCAACCTAAGGACATCTAAGACTAACCAAAACCGAGCTAAGGTAAGTATTCAATTATTTCAATTATTATTTGGTTTGTTTCTTTTGTAGATTTCGTTTTTCAATTTCTTTCTATTTTGGCACTAGGTGATTGAAACAATAAAGTAGGTAATCTTTTTCATTTAATTTCGAGTATTCTCATTTATTGTAAGAGATACTGTCCTAGCTGCCTTGAACCATTATATAAGGTTCCTCATATGCAGCCTTGTAACACAGTTTTTAATCAATAAAGAACTGAATTTTCTTCTCAAAACCGAGAGATAAACACAACCAGTTCTAGTCTTTCCTTGTGAGTGATATCAAGGCGACACTAGTACCGACTTATCACAAGCTTTCCATCCCTTGTGTGGCGTCAATCGATCCATCATCAACTCTATTTCATCCACCGAATTGCCTAGAGAGAGATTTAAGTCTAGCTAGTCAATTCTCATCTTCCACCCACGTCTTCATTGGTTTCTAAGAGAAGAGAGACTTGAGTCCAATCTCTTGAAGCCGCCTACCACTTTGTGAGAATCATCACCAGTTCTTACATCAATTTGGTGTCAGAGGCGAAGTTCCAAACCAGGTGATTTCGCTCCATATCTTTTGTTATTTATCTTTCTATTTTTTTGCTTTTATATAAATTGAAAAACCCATTAAAATATTTTTTTCATTTGTTTTTGTTTCAATTTTATAAAACCCAAAAAAAACCAAAAATAATTTGATATTGTTAGATTGTTTCCTTGTTTCAGAAAAATGAAAAGAAAAGAAGAAAAGGAGAAGGAAAGTGCTGATCAACACATTTGGAAACTCTCATCAAGTTTCTTAAAGTGTATCTCGTGAATCTTCACATTCAAACCAATGCTAAGACTTTCTATAATTAGCTTGTTTTGATTGTGTTTAAATTAATGCATATTTTCAATGCCTTAACTTGTGAATTGATCTGATTAATTAGAGATTTACTTTCTGATTAATTTGGTTAAATTAATTTGATTAGTTTAAATAAATTGAACCATATTTTCTGTCCTATGTTAGTTATATTCGAATTCCTTTTCTGATTATATTGGTTTAGGGACTTAAATCGAACCAAGAATTAATTTTTTGTTAGATTTCCTTTGGTTAAAATTCCAAAAGCACTTGATTGTTTGTTTAAGTGTTAGCACAGGTCATAAAAATGGCTGGAGATACACCCGACCCCAACGCCGCTTTACTACAAGCCATAGAAGCCATGAAGAATGATCTAGTTGCTCAAATTGGCGCATATATGCTCGTGTGGGGTGGCTGGAAGTTCCTGGGAATGATAGAATGAGAGGAACAGTCAGCATGAGAGAAATGATGAAGAACTGCTAGTGAAGAAGAAGAGGAAGAAGAGCCACGTTTTGGCAGAAGGAGACACAACTGAAACAATCATGTTGAGGTAAACCGACAAACTAGAAAGGATTTGAAGCTAACAACTCCTATTTTTGCAGGTCGAGTCAACCCTCAAACCTACCTTGAATGGGATAGGAGAATGGAGTATATATTCGATTACTATGAGTACAAAAACTCTAAGAAGATTGCTCTAGCTTTAGCTCCACTCACAGATCATGCTTTATCATGGTGGGATAGAGTTGTGAAAGATAGGAGGAGAAATGATCTGCCACATGTAACCACTTGGGCCGCAATGAAGTGCAATTTCTGCTAGAGGTTTGTGCCACCACATTACCATAGAGAGATGCAAAGGGAGTTCAGATAATTGTCACAAAAGCATAGGAGTGTGGAAGAGTATTTTGAGGAGTTTGAAGAGCTAAGAAACCGTATGGCTCTAGATGAAGATGAAGAGGTTCATATGGGCCATTTCAAAGATGGACTACAAGAAAGAATAGCCAAAAAGGTGGAGAAACAACCATGCCATGACATGAACGAGCTCTTACATGTGGTTGTACAAGCTGAACAAGGCATTGAGCGCAAAACAGCAACTGCCACTTGTTCTAGAACCAACAACTCGTGGAATAATGCACCACCTAAGGCCAATGACAAAGGGAAGGCCATAGAAACCGATTCAAGGCCAAGAAAACCGCCTTTGACAATACCAAAACGTCAAAACCAGAAAAAAGTAAGTCTTCTAAACCTTCTAGATCAAGAGATATAACTTGTTTCAAATGTCAAGTCAGGGGACATTATGCAAAAGAATGCCCAAACCAACGAATGATGATCATCATGCCTCAAGGAGATTACGAGTCTCAAGATGAGATGGAACACATAGAGGCAACGAATTCGGAAGAAGAAGTAGCCCTTCCAGAAACGGGAGACATGTTGGTGGTATGTAGAGCCTTGAGTTCTCTAAGTGAACCAGAAACAATGCAAAGAGAAAACTTGTTCTTCACTTGTTGTACCGTGCAACACAAGGTATTTAGTATGATAATTGACGGTGGTTTNTGATGGTGGTTCTTGTACTAATGCTGCTAGCAAGACAAGGGTTGATAAGCTAGGTCTCAAGACAAGCAAACACCCAAGACCATACTGATTAAGATAGCTGGATTCAAACACTGAAATCAAAATAGCCGAGCAAGTCACTCTTCCCTTTAAAATTGGGAAATATCAAGATGAAGTCTTATGTTATGTAGTGCCAATGAAAGTAGGTCACCTTCTTTTGGGCCGTCCATGGCAGTTTGATAGAGAAGTTATCCACAATGGCCTCAGTAACACTCACTCATTCACTTATAACAAGCGTAAGTTTCAGCTTGCTCCATTATCATCTTAAGAGGTACATGAGATGCAATCTAAATATTTTGCACCTCTAACTGCTGTGATCAAGAAGGATGTGGCATTCAAATGGGGATCAGCTCAAGAAACCGCATTTCAACAACTCAAAGATCGCTTAACTCATGCACCGGTTTTGGTACTTCCAAACTTTGATAAAATGTTTGAAATTGAATGTGATGCTTGTGGTTGTGGTAAAGGTGCTGTTCTCACTCAAGGAGGACGACCCGTAGCCTACTTTAGTGAAAAGTTAAGTGGAGCAACCTTGAACTACCCAACATATGACAAAGAGATCTATGTCTTGGTGAGATCGTTGGAAACATAGCAATAATACCTACTTTCAAAGGAGTTTGTTATACACACTGATCATGAAACCTTAAAGCACCGAAGAGGTCAAACAACACTCAAGAGAAGGCATGCTAAATGGCTAGAGTTTGTGGAGACATTTCTTTACATCATCTAGTATAAAAAGGGAAAACCAACATAATAGCTGATGCTCTATCAGGAAGACATATGCTGATCACCACAATGGAAGCCAAAAGTGTTAGGATTTGAGTATAAAGGATTTGTATGAGGAGGATCCAGATTTCAGCCATATTTGCCAAGAATGTCTCAGTTCGCCAAAAGGTCCTTTCTATACTCATAATGGTTATCTTTTTAGAGAGAAAAGACTTTATATTCCGTAGGGATCAATGAGAGAGCTGCTGATAAATAAGGCACACGGTGGAGGACTCATGGGCCACTTTGGAGTTGATAAAACTCTAAGCTTTTAGATGGAGCACTTCTTTTGGCCTCACTTGAAGAAAGATATAGAACGGTTCTGTTCTAAATGCATTACTTGCCATAAAACCAAATCCAGGTCACATCCATATGGTTTATACATGCCTTTACCTATTCCTACTATGCTTTGGGTTGATATATTAATGGATTTTGTTCTTGGCTTACCCAAAATCCGAAGAAAGGATTCTATCTTTGTTGTATTGGACAAGTTTTCAAAGATGACACATTTCATTCCATGTGCAAAGACTAATGATGCCACTCAAACTGATGATCTATTCTTCAAAGAAGTTGTACGCCTACCTGGAATTCCAAGGACAATTGTTTCGGATAGAGACACCAAGTTCTTGAGCCACTTTGGAGAATTCTTTGGAGAAAACTTGTAACTAAGCTGCTCTTTTCTACCACTTGCCATCACAAACTGATGGACAAACCGAGGTTGTAAACAGGTCCTTATCCACTCTTTAAAGAGCCATGGTTGGTAAGAATTTGATAAATTGGTTAGATTGTATTCCATTTGTTGAATTCGCTTATAATCATGCTAACCATTCAACTACTAAGCTTTCTCCTTCTGAGATTGTGTATGGTTTTAAGCCAGAGACACCTTCAGACCTTGCACCATTGCCCCCTTCAGAGTTCACTAATCAAGATGGTGAAAGCAAAACAGAAAAAATTAAGAGGCTACACGAGAAGGTGAAAGAGAACATTGAGAAGAAAACCGTAAACTATAAGAAAGCGGCTGACAAAGGACGCAAGGAGTTCATCTTCAATCGAGGAGATTGAGTTTGGGTTCATATGAGGCCAGAGATATTTCCAAACAGACGAAAAAGCAAGCTAGCACCTAGAGGACACTATACATTCAAAGTGGTAGAGAGGCTCAACAATAACGCCCATCGTCTTGAGCTGCCAGGTGATAACCATATCACCCACTTTCAATGTTGCTGACTTAGCTCCATACGTTGTAGATGAAAGTGTTCTGAGGCCAGAACCTTCTCAAGAGGAAGGGAATGATGAGGACATCGACTCCAACAAGTCTATAAAAGAGATGTTAGCAGATCAAGATACAACAATCATGAAGGATCCGCCTAAGACAAGAGCAGGAATCAAGAGGATTAGAGAAATGTTTAACAAGTCTATACAAAGCCTATTAGCACAAATAACTGAAGAGAAAAAGTTCGGACCTAAAGATGGAAGCATTGGAGCCCAAATTGAGCTACTTGAAGGCCAAGTGGTGAAGCTCTAGATTCAGCCACTTAAAGCCCAACCTAAGGACGCCTAAGACTTACCAAAACCGAGTTAAGGTAAGTCTTTCAATTATTTCAATTATTATTTTGTTTGTTTCTTTTGCAGATTTTGTTTTTCAATTTCTTTCCATTTTAGCACTAGGTGATTGAAACAATAAAGTTTGTAATCTTTTTCATATAATTTCGAGTATTCTCATTTATTGTAAGAGATACTCTCCTAGCTGTCTTGAACCATTATATAAGGTTCCTCATATGCAACCTTGTAACACACTTTTTAATCAATAAGGAACCGAATTTTCTTCTCAAAACCGAGAGACAAACACAACCAGTTCTAGTCTTTCCTTGTGAGTGATATCAAGGCGACACTAGTACCAATTTATCACAAGCTTTCCATCCCTTGTGTGGCGTTAATCGATCCATCATCAACTCTATTTCATCCACCAAATTTCCTAGAGAGAGACTTGAGTCCAGCTAGTCAATTGCCATCTTCCACCCACGTGTTCATTGGTTTCTAAGAGAAGAGAAACTTGAGTCCAATCTCTTGAAGCCGCCTATCACTTTGTGAGAATCATCACCGGTTCTTACATCACTTGCTGAACGGCATAGCTTATGTCTGGCCTAGTGAATGTTAAGTACTGCAAGGCTCCAGCAAGACTTGGATAGAGTGTTGCATCTTCAACTTTTGGACCAGCATCTGCAGCAAGCTTTAAGCTCATATCCACTGGTGTTGTGATCGATTTGCAGTCTTTCATGCATGCTCTTTGTAGTATTTCTAAAGCATACTTTGATTGACTTAAAAATATACCAGCTGCATTGAAGTCTGCCTTGATTCCGAGAAAGTAACTGAGATGTCCCGTATCAGACATTGGGAATTCTGTCTTCACTTGTGCAATGATTGACGTTTGGAGAGTTTGAAAAGATGTTGTTAAGATTATGTCGTCAACATAGAGAAGAAGATAAGCCATGTCTCGATCTTTCTTGTACACAAACAGAGAAGTATCAACTTTACTTTGAATGAAGCCCATCGATTTCACATAGTTGGCAAACCAAGCATTCCAAGCCCTTGGAGCTTGTTTCAAACCGTAAATGGCTTTTTTGAGTAGACACACATAATCTGGGTGTTCCTTGTCGACAAATCCAAGAACTTGATGCATATAAACTATTTCTTCAAGGTTTCCATGTAAAAAAGCATTCTGCACATCAAGTTGATTAACCGGCCAATTTCATTCCACAACAAAGTTCAACACAGCTCGAATAGTTGCAGGTTTAACAGCCCGAATGAAGGTCTCCTCAAAGTCCACTCCATGTTCTTGTGCTTTGCCATTTGCGATAATTCTAGATTTGTATCTTGCCAACTAGTCATCTGCTTTGAACTTGTGTTTGTACAGCCATATTGCATTAATCACGTTCACACCTGCAGGTCTAGGCACTAAACTCAAGGTATTAGTTTTAATCAAAGCATTGTACTCATCTTGCATCGAAGGATTCTAGTTTGGATCCTCTAAAGCTTGCTTGTAACCCTTAGGAAGAGGTGAAATAGAATTTCTGTGTAAGGAAAGAGTCTGTTTTGGCTTTCGAATACCTTTTTGCAAGCGAGTTACCATTCTTGGTGGATATGGTATCACGTCAACAGGTGGTGAGGTAAGAGGAATTGCAGGAGGCGGAATTGAGATAGGAGAAGTTAGAAACTATTTTTGTATAACAGAAGGCTCTGTTTCTGAACTGAAATCATGAGCTCAAGAATTTCCTAGATTTGTGACTGTGTAGGGAAAAACGGATTCATTGAATATGACATGTCTGGAGATGACTATTTTTCTGGTTTTGAGATTGAAACATTTGTATCCACGATGAAGAATTGGATAACCTAGAAAGATATAAGGAGCTGAACGAGAATCAAGTTTATAAGAGAGATCTGTGTGAGGATAACATAGAGAACCAAAGACAAGTAAGTGAGAGTAAAAAGGCTGAATTTTGAAAAGTTTTGTGAAGGGAATTTGATTATTTATCGCTGCAGAAGGAAGAAGATTGATAATATGTACCGCAGTGTTTAAAGCTTCTACCCAAAACGTTGAAGGAAGATGAGCTTGAATAAGCAAAGTTCAAACAGCATTGTTAATTGTTCGAATCATTCTCTCTCATCTCCCATTTGTTGGGATGTGTGTGGACATGAAAACCGAAACTTGATTCCATGTTGAGCAAAGTAATCGTGAAACGATGTGTTATCTTATTCTCACCCATTATCACATCATAGTGACTTTATCTGACATAGAAATTGCGTTTCAACGTACTTGTGAAATTGAGTGAATTTTGAATAGATTTCACTTTTTCTGCGCCCAGGATAAACCCATAAGAAATGAGAAAATTGATCCAAAAATAAAACATAGTATTTAACCCCACAAAGACTTTGAACCGGTGATGTCCAAATATCAGAGTGTATTATTTCAAAAGGGTTTGAAACAATAGTAGATGAAAGTTGAAAATTGAGTTTGATGTGCTTGCCAAGCTGACAAGCATTACAAGACTTTGATATTGTTTTTTATTACATTGCAATTGAGAAGAAGAAATCAAAGAATTCAAAACTTTGGGACTAGGATGAGCTAGCCATTGATGCAAAATGTCTAAACTCTGGGAGATGAAAGTTGATGCCTTAGCATTATTTGTGATGGATGTTGAGAAGACTGGATATAGATCCCTTATGCTATCACTGTGAAGCAGTATCGCCTTGGTATGAAGATCCTTTATTGTAAAACCAAAAGGGTCAAACTCAACAGAACAAGAATTATCAGAGGTAAAACGACGAACAGAGACAAGATTTTTAATGATAGAAGGAGTGACAAGAATATTTGTGAGAGATAGAATATGAGGATTAATAACAAGCTTTAGATTACCTGAAGCAGCAACTGGTATGCAGCTTCCATTGCCTACGATAACAGATTTTCTAATAATAGGTTTAAAACTAAACAGCGTTTGAGTACCTTGACCAGATGTGAGATGAGAGGTAGCATCAGAATCCATATACCACTGAGTATCGGTAGGATCTTGCAGTGTCATTGTATTGAAGGATTGAGCATAATCTGAAGTTGGTTCATAATTCCCATTAGCTCTAGTTTGTGCGGTGCTGCTTGCCTGCAATTGTTGAGGACGAGGTCCAAGTATATTGGCTTGATTCAGGTTTGGAGCGTGAGTGACAGGATGATAAGGCCATTATTGATTTAACATCTGGTATGGCGCTGGCCAGAACTGAGGATTCCAATTTGGAAAGGGAGAGAATGTCTGATAACCATAGTTTTGTTTGCCTCGTCCTCTTCCATGGTTGTAACCACGTCCCCTTCCTCTGCCTTGATACTAACTCAAACCAGGCCTCTTTTGTAGTGTTGGAGTCTGATTTTCAGCAACTGTCAGAACTGTTGAGGCTGAGGAATGGTCCGTGTGAGTTGGATTTTGTTTGATTGCCTTCTTAAGTCTGTCTTCTTAATCTTGAAGCATCGTGACTGCATAATCAAAACTTGGAAAGGGCTGTCGATGTTTGATGATATTGATAATGTTATCAAACTTTGCATTGAGGCCATTGAGCATATACATGACGAGAGTTCTTTTAGCTACAGGTGCATCGACATTGGCTAAGGAATCAGATAGTTTCTTTATCTCTCTACAATAATCTGCACTTTTGAGTCGCTTATTTCTTTTGTTCAAAGTTCATTGTCAAGTCGAAGTGCTCTTGCATCTTTGTTGTTGCGGAATTGATTCTCAATGCGAAGCCATATTTCTCTGGATGTCGAGCCTGTGACAAAGGAACCTTGAAACATCTTAGGAGAAAGAGTACCGTAGATCCAGATCTTTATGATTCTATCTCTTTTCAGCCATGTAACATCAGCATCATTAGCAGGGAGAAGTATGTCATCGATATGTCCTAAGACATCGTAACTGAGACAGTGAGTTTGAAAGATTTCTCTCCACGCATCATAGTTACTCTCTTCTAGGTCAAGGGTGATTGGAATATGGGATTTGATGTTGGAGACGATATGCCTTATTGGAGATAGCAGCGTTATTGGCCATGAGAGAAGAAGGGAATGATAGAGAAGAAAAGAATAAGGAGATAGCTGAGAAGGAGGTTCAAGAGCGTATAGGCTCTGATACCATGAAAGAGTTTGATTGTGAGAATCTCCGATAAGAGAGTTATGCATTCGATATTCAAATATATAGAAATTAGAGTTAGCTACATCTCAAGATATACAATAGACTAGAATTATACACTAACTAACTATAGGATATTTACAGAATCATAACAAGAATATTTCTTATTCTAATAAATTAATCTTGATAATTTGTGGAGGGAGATTTAAGTTATTAAAATTTGTTGACGGTCAAATTTATCGAGCTACTATTGTGAATACATTTAAATCTTTTCGATAGTATTGAAGAAGTCGACCCTTTGCTATATGTGTACATTCACAAACTTATAGTAACATTTATATAGACAAAGTGAAGAGGTAAAATAAAAAAAGTATAAAATAGGTAATATGTGGGTTAATTGACAAACAAAAAAAAAAGACAATATGTGGGTTAAACAATAATAAAACACAATATAACAGGCCCAACAATTATTTTGAATCGAATCGGCCCAATAATTCTATCATTTAATGTTGTACCTAAATAATTGAAGTTCGGTTGGAAAATGGTGTTAACACGAAATCATCAGAAGGTTAAAGTCAAAAACGATGACGCGCCACATCAGCTAAAAATACGCCACGTAGGCAATTCGTCAGAATCTGATTGGATGACATTACGTTGAAGCTAGCCACCAAACCAGCCCTATTGACTATTAAAATTTACCACTCGCAATAGATACGATACGCGCGCGCGCGTGGAGTCTCTCTTGTCTTCGTTTTTGGTTTGGTTTACGACTTTGACTTTCCCTTCGCTTGGACTTTAAGGCGAAAAAGGGAAGAAGAAGATCGTCGTTGCTCTCTCTAATGGCGATTAGAAGAATTGCTGACGTTTCGCGGTTGCTCACGGTGGTATTTCTGTTGTTAGCGGTTAATTACGGCGAAGCTATATGGTTGACGATTCCGCCGTCAGGAGGGACGAAGTGCGTCTCCGAGGAGATACAGAGCCACGTCGTCGTTTTGGCTGACTACTATGTCGTCGATGAGCATAATCCTGAAAACACACCGGCTGTTTCCTCTAAGGTACGATTCTGATTGTGTGCTTGAATCGCTGTGAAATTAAATTTAGTTGACGAGATCGATTGGCCCTATGGATTTTATTTCAGTTTTAGGTATCGGATAGGGTTTTATTGTGGGTTTGGCTGTAATGAATCCAACTTCCGTGTATTCGATTTTGCTTTAATCATCAAGTTGTGAAGTCTCTACCTGTGACTTAATACGGATCAAATTGATGTTGTGTGTTGTTGAGAGAGCAATCCATCTGCTGAAGAGAAGCAGTGAATTTTCTTATAAGTTTTTGAAATTTCTTTTGATACACATGTCTCATCATTAAGCAAGTGATGTATAAATTCGCGAGTTTGATCGAAATTTCATGCTTTGTGTTCCAGTGTGATGGTTGCTTCCCAAAATAAGGATAATCAGATTTGTGAAGTTTGCATGTTAATGTGGCTCATATAGAACCAATCATTGGCATAAAATTTATGGTTTCTTGTGGTCAGGTAACATCTCCTTATGGGAACACTCTTCATCACCAAGAAAATGTAACACATGGTCAGTTTGCGTTCACAACTCAAGAAACGGGGAACTACTTGGCTTGTTTCTGGATTGATTCCAGTCATCCACAAGCCAATCCTGTTACCCTTGGGGTTGATTGGAAGATGGGTATCGCTGCCAAAGATTGGGACTCTGTTGCTAAAAAGGAAAAGATCGAGGCATGTTAAATCTCAGTCTGTCTTTTCCCCTATACTTAAAACATCTTTCCCTCTTCCTTTCTCTAATGTGGATAGCTCACTGTTATGAATGTTGTTATATATTCAGGGTGTTGAGCTTCAGTTAAGGAGACTTGAAGGAATAGTGCAGTCAATTGGTGAGAACATAAAGTATATAAAAGACAGGTACGTGTCTTTCCCCTGTTGCGATTTAACTATGATATCTTGGAGCCTTGGAAATGTAATTGGGTTTGGATTGGGACAAGAAAATAGTGATAAAAAGCAAGTTTTTGGATACAGGGAAGCTGAAATGCGAGAAGTGAGTGAAACAACCAACTCAAGAGTGGCTTGGTTCAGTATTATGTCACTTGGGATCTGCGTTGCGGTTTCAGGTACACAAATATGGTACTTGAAGAAGTATTTCCACAAGAAGAAACTCATCTAACAAACTTGGTTCGAAGGATATGTACTATATATATATATATATAGTAGTAACATCACACATCCCCCCACCTTGAGAAGAGGGATAAGATCAAGTTTGTAGAGTCAATTGGTTAAAAATTCGACGAACGAACCTTTTCATTTATACATCCAGTGAAACTTTACTACAATCGATTGGTCTCTTATGGTTTATACAGTAGTAATGTGACAATGTACCAAAGTTTCTTCTTTTTTTTTCAGGCATTTTGTAGTAATATTTATTATCCGAACTATTAATGTTAATTAACATGGTTCTCTCTGATTATTAAGGTGCTAATAAGTCGTAATTAAATAAAAATAAAATTTGGTGACGTAACTGTCGTGAAGGAGACGGCCTGATTATCATGTGGACAAGCTTATTGATATGTTGTGTCCTTTTCTTTCATGTGTGGGAACAGTTAAGACATCAGATCAAACAAATATAATATTTTCCTAATTCATAATGGAAGTACCAATACATTTGGTTAGGTCATCTAAAAATGTACCACTCTTATACAGACAACTCTTTTTTTTCGAAACATTAGTATATAAATTTTAAATAACTTAGTCAAGGTAAAATACGTTTATTTCTTTTTTTCCGTTTTACAAATTATATTATGAAGGATATTTTGCTGACATCATCTTCTTATACCTATACATCAAAATATAAAGTTAATGGTCAGAGAAATAATATAAATTGGAATACTAAGTAAAAGAAAAAAGAGGTGTAATCCATTAGCCGAAGTTGTGGAAGATGGAGTCCAAGCATGAACCAACTCAAAAGTCTTTTTCACTTTGCCTATTCTCTTACTTTCGTACGTCATTGTACGAACCTTACATTTACCACTTAGTCACTTTTACACCGTTACGTTTCTCTCTTTTTTTACGTTTAGTAAAGCTAATTTCTTCTATGCTTAAACAACATTATCAAAATCTTAAGACAACAAAATGTACGAGCGACTTAACCAATATAAATAGCATATGCAGTGCAGCAAGTAATTATTTGAATCAGAACGTAACCTGGCGTTTCCTAACAAGATCTTAAGAAACAAATATATTATAAGGCTTTTTGGTAAAGATTTTATAGGGACCACAACTTAAGTTAACTCATATGGACACGAGTTATCATAACTTTTAGAATTTGACTAAAAACTTAAATAAATGTAGAAATCTACAACCTGCCAGACCTGAGTGTAATTTTTAGTGCGAATTGTAAATTTGAACTAATTAGAGCATATATTTAAATTTATTAATAAAGATAAATGCTTGGTTTATAATGTTTAGTATGATCTTTAAAACTGCAGACATGTAACCAAGCAAACATTCTGATTATGTTAAAATATGTTATAATTAAGATTCCACTTCGAATGAAAAAGAAAAGAAATATCCAGTTGGCTGGTAATGGGCACGTCATCGTTGTTTGTGACCCAAACTCGCAAAATGCCTGAATTAATATCTTTAGATTCCATGGAAATTATCATTTATACTATTTGGAAAGTAATTTTTTCTCCATCGATACACATCGTTCTTATCTTAGCAAATGAATTCTTTGCACAGCTTCTTTATTGCTTACTTGAATTTATTTAGAAGTCAATTATTTTTAAAAAGTCTTCTTTAGTGACGATTTTTTTGTAAACTGTAATGCCCTTACTTCACAAACAAAACAGTAATGCTTTTAATGTAAAAATCGAAATTGTAGACTAAGAATAAAAAAAATGATTTTTTTATTAGTTTAGGAAACTCAATACAAAACCTAAACTTTCAATCTTAATCTCTCAAAGTTATGCCACACATTGGCATCTCCTTTTATAGGTTAGATAATTTTCTTTCTCAATTAGGAAAACTCATATTTTAAATAACTCCTAAAATATATCTTTGATCTTATCTAACCTAACTATCTAACTTGATCAACAAGTCTTTGACATTAAGCTTAATCTAACATTCTTCCCTTTAAGCTTAATGTCGATTTCTTCTAAGTCTTTTACTCCAATGTAGTCTCTCATTTCTTTGAACTCATCAATTACTTTCTTACTTGTTCTGGTAACAAAAATATCATCTACATAGACAACAATTAGTAGAATTTCTTGTGTCATCACCTTCCTATANATTTCTTGTGTCATCACCTTCCTATATACCGATGGTTCCTTGGTGCAACGTTCGAACTTAAGTTCCTTGAGAACCTGGTTTAACTTGATGTTCCAAGCTCTTGGTGATTGCTTTAGTCCATACAAGGCCTTCTTGAGTTTGTAAACCATGTGTTCACT
>OVBA01004215.1:0-24362 GCA_900406435.1 Lepidium aucheri | reverse complement strand
ATGTATACGGTTAATGTAATAGAGTTGACAAAAGCGCGCGTGCTTACGTGGTAAGTTTTATTAATGGCATTTCCGTAATTACGTTTTTGTTGTCTCTTTAAAAATGAGCAAAATGGTATATAAAAAATTACAAAAACTACTATAGTAATTTTCAAACTTATGCTCTATTCTAGTAATTAACCCAAAATTTTGCCTTATTCTAGCAAATCACCCATGAATTAATTAATACTTACACTTTTTAACATACAAAGAGATTATGAAAACTTACTAACAGAATGCAAAGCAAATAGATGAATAGATTTGTAGAAAAATCTGTCTTGTTTTAGAGAGAAGAAAGACGAAGGTAGGAGAAAGATGGGATTGGTGTCGCTAATACAATGGTAGAAAAGTAGAGGGAAAACCAAAGGTCTTTGTTTTTATTTTTTATTTTGTTAAAAATATAATATTGTATTTATGAGCCCGTATTTATTAACGGGTGTGAAATATCAAGTATGAGATTCAATTACTAATACGGATCGGGTCGGATACCCGCCAAAATATTTTTTATTATCCGGATCCGGATTCGGATCCGCGGATTCAATAGTTTTTATTACCCGGATCCGGATCCGTAAACCTCGGATACCCGAAATTTCGGATCGGATCGGGAAAGATTCCAGATCGAATTTTGGATCTCGGATAATATGCCCAGGGCTAACTACTATAATTTGGTTTTTGGCTTTTATGTTGAAATAATAAAAACCAACTAAAAACCAGTTTTTGGAAAATATGATTGGGTAAATTTTGGTTTTTTCAAAAATAAAAATCAAAAACCAGTCTAGAAACTGGTGCCAAAAAACTCACGAAAAAATATGCTTCAAAAACTAAAAAAATTGGTTTTTAGTTTTTGCTTAGAAATCAATAAAAACTCTTAAAAACCAGTTTCCCTACATTTTAGGAAAACTACTTTAATAAAAATTTGATTGACTTAATTTTCGTTTTCAGAAAAAACTAAAACAAAAAACTGGTGAAAAACCAGCATCCAGTCAAGGCCATCGTGGGCTTTAAAGTCATATTTGAACTCAAAATAAAAAGGAAATGATGTAGTAGTGAGACCGAGGCTCATTTCAAAGGGGTTTAACCGTTTAGGGTTCTAAACTTGAAATTTCATTTGTCAAACGAGAAAAACTTCAAATGGTTTACAATTGTGATATATGTTCGTAGTGAGAATCGACGAATGAGATTACCGATTGAATTTTAAAATTAGAAGAGAGATAGAGAGAAAAGCAAAACGGAGAAGTAGAAAATGGGCATCTTCTATTAGCGGGAATTCTACAATTTTCACGAAATTCGAAAACAATGGCGACCACTGATGACGTCCGTCTTCTCTCTCTCATCAACTCTTCCGGCGCCGGTGATGATGTCTTCTCTTCCTTCTCCGATTACCTTAAACCTTTCTCTACGCTATCGAATTCCCGGAAAAAACAAGACCCAGCACTTACCATCCGAGGCCTAGCTAAGCAATTCCTTCCTTTTCTCAACAACTCGATATCTCTCTTACCGAAACGCCTCTCCGTTGCAAATTCTGACAAGGAAGCTCGAGAAACAGCCGGAGATCTGTTCCGTGCCTATGAACTCTGCTTGGATTGCTTAGAGTTGGTCTCTGCTCAGTTAGCCTGTAAGCCTCATACTGTTCAATCTCAGAGGCTACGAATGATTTACTGTCTCGATGCTTGGGGTTTGTATGAGAATGTGTATACCCAAGCCTTTAAGGTTTTGGATAAGCTTAGAGGCTCCGATATCAGCTCTAGGAAGTCTCCATTGTTACCGGAGGTGCAGGACGGAGAGGCGGAGCTGGCTATGGTCGTCGTCGATGCCGTGTCCTCCATATTTAAGGCTGTGGGAATGGGCCACCAAATAGACGATAAGCGGTATAGAAAAGTTCTTCTTTTGCTCGAGGAGGTCAGAGCCTGGTTCAGGTCAGTACAGGATTCACTAACTTTCTTCTTTGATCATAGATCAATGCTGCTTCCATTTAGCACCCATGAATTCAATTTTCCTTCCAAAAATAGTACATAATGAAATTTTGGTATTGAACAGGGTCCTAGATGCCAAGGCGTACGATAAGTTACACAGAGTGCTCGTGATAAATCTGGGTAAATGTGCTATTTCTCTGGTTAGAGAACCTGAGCGCTTCAATGGTGATTTACTGCTTTCTTTCTGCGACATAACTGTGAAGGAACACTACAAATCTGCAATGTCAAAAGAACGAATTTATAAGGTGACTTTTCTTGTTTGATGTCTTCTCTTTATGCTGCTACTTTTCCTTTACATGCTGCTATCTAATAATTAATTCGATTGCCTATTTCCAGTTTGCTCGCGAGCTGTTTTCTGTTCTGTTCGGGTTTAAGGATAGAAGAATATCCGTGACCATTGACATTATAATGTCTGTGTTGCGCAGCTTAACTTGCCAATTCGAGGTTTGCACAAATTTCTTGAGTCGTTATTATTGGTTGTCCTGTGTACATCGAATAACTATTTCCACAGACAAATTTTTCATATGTTCTGGTGTCACCCGCTCCTTTATCTGCTGCTAGATTGAATGGCTTTAGGTTTCTGCTAGCTTCTCAGTTGAAGTTTTCCGCGAACTTGCAATGTCATATAACACTGTTTCTTTTTCAGGGTGAAAATATTGAGAATTTAATGGAATTTGTTGACCTAGTAGCTTATTGCGCTCACAAGTTTCGAGTAGCAGGAGACATGTACTGTGCAATGGTTTCAAAGAAACTAAATGAGATGGCAGTTATTTTCTTAGAGGTATTTTTGCCCTCCTCGGCATGTAAACTTGCCTCAACATATTTGTATCCTGGTGTATGAATTTATCTATAAATTGATTGCTTGGCAGGCAATACCACAACTTAATCTGATTCTTAGACTGTATTCAACCGGGCTGTCCATCATGGTTTGCGAATTCAAGCTCGGAGAAAGTAAGGATAAAGATGCAACAGATGATTGGAAGATTCAAGCTTTGTTTGATGATGACGCTAGATTGCAAAGCTTGGTTTCTGTAATCGGCATGGTAGATAGTTACTCAGGTGATATAGACAATCAGACTGATTTATCGCTGATTGCTGGACATAATAACTACAACAAAAAAACAAATGATAGCTGTACAGACAGGAACGAGAGAACTTATTTGCCACAATACGTAGATGCCTTGAAATTCTTGTGCCAACCACTTGCAGACTTAATATATTCAGTGAAGAGAAAGATTGTGTTGGAGACAGAGATGTCCATCAATTCTGCTCATCTAACTACTGTTCACGATGTCTTTCTCCGTTATTGTGATGGCTGTCTCTTGCTTCAGAGGTAAGGTGATCATTATCTCTCTTTTGCTATATTCTGCTGATCAGAGATTTTTTTTTGCTTGTCACATAGTGATAATAACGTAGATATATTTGGGTGAATTTTAGAAAATAGTTCATTAAAGTTGTTGCTTTCATGCAAATATATGTATCTTATATATCTATGATGTTAAAATGCAAATCATTGGCAGGTGAGATGAGGTCTAAATCTTCAATGAACTTAGAAAGTGGGAATATTTTTGTAATATCTTCTTTTGTGGGTTGAATGTATTTCTCACCTCTCTTGTACCCACTTTCTAGATGCACGTCTGACAAGGGTGATAGAGAAACTGACAATAACAAAGCTTTGTTACACGTGGCTATGGGTGCTTTCATTGTCTCACTGAGAACTCAGCTTAAATTGGAGGTTTGGTATTATCCGCACTGCATATAAATCAATGGAGAATATGTTCAAGTTCCTGACCATGTCATCATAAATTTAACTTATTGATCTAACATCTTCCTTTCAGATAAGTGCCCATCTAGTTGAGGATGTAATTGCCAGTTCGTGGATTAGATCTCAAGAACTCAAGTATCTACTTGCGTCGCTTTACAATATTGGCATCGTTTTGTACAGAAATAAGGAACTAAAAAAGGTGGAGTACATGTTTTTTGGCGTCTTATGAATTTTCCTTGCACACAAGTATGAGGACTAGATAATAACCTGCTCCTGCTTTACTTGAGTGGACCCATGCATCTAAATGATATATTCTGCTTCTTCGTAGTACATTTTATAGATTAAGTGATCTACTATGTAGGCCTGTGAGGCGCTCAAGTTTTGCTCCAAGGCATCATGGAGATGTGTTGAACTACACTGTCAGATGTTTGTGAATCAATCTAGTTTATCTGATAATAATTTGTCAGAAGATGCTATTGTTGATTTTGTGGGTGAAGCATGTAATCGGTCTGCATTTTACCTGGATATACTCCAGCAATGTAGCAAATGTAAAGTTCGACAGACCACTGTTCATTTTTTTGAAAATTGGTTGTCAGCTGAACATCTGATTAAAAGGTTACCAGGCCCTGCTGCAATTGTAAAACAGTGGGTTAAGGTAACTTTTTACGGCGTACCTTTTTTTCTGTCATTTGTCCTTCTAATTTGAACTTCAAGTATCTGAGTGTGTGCTATCAACAGATAGAACGGGGATGTCACAGGAATTTGGATGCAGCTGATTCTTGTACAACTTTGTACTCATTGCTATCATCTTCTCAAAGAAAATTAAAGAGGGGTATTGGAAAAATTCTAGAGCAGGTAGGGATCCTGACAGCTTTGTAATTATTGTTTGAATAAAGTTATCGCAGGTTCTAAGTTGAAGGGCAGGCTACTACAATTGGTGAAATGGATTCTAATTTGTTTGTTTAATTTGCATTTTCTCTTCTATAAATGCTTGCAGGAGCTTCTTGCCTATGAAAATATGTTTCCTTTAAGCTCAAATCTAGGTCAACAAACGCGGATCAAAATAGCAGATATCCTTTTGAAGGATGTCTACGCTACTAAGAATATGCATATAGAGAGAGCAAGAATCTTAATGTGGAAAGCAAGAATGACAAGGACATTTGGAACTGAACATCTGACTGAATGCATTCGTCTTCTGTCAGAAGCAATCCTCATATTGGTATATATCTTAGTACATTCAGAATCAATAGCTCACTAATTGCTTGAAATATTTTGTGACAAAGTTTCCCTATGTATGAAAGCAGGATGACGTACATCATGGGCCAAATCCAGAGGGTACTCTATCTTCTCACCAGTTACCTATTGCGTATTGCTTGAGGGCTTTTTGTATTCAGGAAGCAGAGCCAAACTCTAAGGTGCAGATGCGTATAACAAAGCTTCTAATTGTTGGCAGTTTATCTTTTAGTTGGTGTTATGGTTCATTATTTGATTTTTCTTTCTCGTAACATTTTGGCTCACCTCTTTTGTGCAGAAAGTCTTTCAAGATATTAGCACTTCACTAAATCTCTGGCTGAGGATTTCTAGCCTAGATAATTATGGGGACAGTCTACCAACAGAGAACATAATTCTGTTACTTTATAATGTGATCGATTTGATGTCAGTGAAGGTATTTTCTTCTCTTATCTAGGTGGGGTATGTTTCTAGTAGCATACTTTACAGTGCGTGCTTCATTTCTAACTGGCTCTTTAAGATATTTTACTTTGTTATATCCAGGGATGTATAGAGCTCCATCCTCGTATATATCAGCTGATTTTCAAATTTTTTAAATGGAAGAATGTCAAATTGGAGGTCTGCCTTTCAATGCTGTGGGAATGTAGAAGACTTAGCCATGCTTTATGCCCTTCTCCCATAAATGATGCCGTTTTGGAGATCTTATCAGAGAATTATGGTGACAGTTTCACGTGCATTGGTTTCTGGATAGATTGCCTGAAAGATTCAAAAGCGAAGTTAATTGGGTTCCAGCAGAATTTTCATAATTTACATAACAATGTCTCCCATACCTCCAAGAAGGATGAATATTCCTTTCAATTAGACATCACAACAAATGATATCAAAGATGCAGCTTCAGAACTCATTTCAAGTGTAAGAGTGTTAACTTATCTGTAGATTTTTTTCTAGCAAAACATTATCTATGGTGATGTTGTTTTATTAATGAATGCCATTTTAGGATCCACCTTCTGGTCATTCATCTTTCGTAGCTGCATACCTCTATTATGATCTCTGTGAAAGGCTCATATCATTTGGAAAACTTTCTGAGGTAAAATTGATTTACATCTATTTCCATAATTTTTTTTTTTTTTTTTTTTTTTTTTTTTTTTTTTTTTTTTTTTTTTTTTTTTTTTTTTTTTTTTTTTTTTTTTTTTGTGAATTACTGCTGGTTTCATTGTTACAACTTGTTGATCGTAAGGCGTGTTCTATTACAGGCTCTTTCATTTGCAAAAGAAGCCCATAGGATACGCACTCATATATTTCAAGAGAAATTTAGGTATACAGCTGAGAAGCAGTTTGAAAAACACGATGATGCAGGGAGAATAACAGAGATACGAACTTTTGGCATAAAGAATTTCGAAGTCTCTAAATCGTTAGCAACTGATTTTTGGCCATGTGGAAAAAATCTTTGGGAAATCAATTGCTGCTACTTAAGCTCTTGGCGTATACTCCAATGCTATTTGGAAAGTACCCTTCAGGTTCTTTCCGTACAGACCTTCTAGTCTAGCTGTGTTCCATCAGTTCTCTGTTTCTCAATTTGATATCAAATGTGCAGGTCGGAATTCTTAATGAGCTAATAGGGAATGGACTGGAGGCAGAAACCCTTCTATCATGGGGGAAAGCCATTGCGTGCTCGCTAAGTCTATTCCCTTTTGTAGTTGAATTTTCTTCTGCCTTAGGTATGAAACTATCCTTCTTTCAACAGTATTGCCTTTTCGGTAGGTTTCCTAATTGCTTTTACTTATATTCTACTTTTTCTTTGTGTTTTGTGCTCTTTAATTTCACAAGGAAATCTTTACCACAAAAAGCAGTGTCAGGATCTGGCAGAAAAGGAACTCCATAATGCAAAAAAGATATTGATTGATAATCAGCGAGATTTTTCTTGTGTTAAGTGTAAACTGAAGTTGGAAGTTACACTGGATAAGCAACTTGGAGACATATCTCGGAAAAACTTTAATAGAGTTTCCCAGACAGATGGATTCTTGCAGGCTGAAAGCTTGTTTAGTGCTGCTCTGGGAAAAATCTGTTGTTCATCATGGAAAAGTTGTATTAGATCTCATGGGGAAGAAATTTTTGATGATTTAGTGATTGATAAAAATGTAGGGGAAGTTTTAGGATATAAATCAAGTAAAACAAAACTCAGTATAAAGGAGGCAACAGGAAACAGAGGCTGCAGGAGGGGTCGAAGTGCTAAAAGTTCTCAGACTTGTCTGTCAAAGGACCATGATTTGATAACTGAGCCAACATTAAGGTTGACTCGATCTATGCGTCACTCACGCAAAGAGCAACGCCAAAACCTTTCTAATGTGCCTGAAGTTGTTTCGAAGAGGCCTAATATCTGTGATACATCTGATGGTTTTGAGGGTGAAAGGGTGTTGTTGGACACAAAAATTGCTGTCCCTGGCTTTTGCATTTGCTACAAAGGAAAATGTCAGCACTGCCCCTCCAAAGAAGTAACAGAATCTGGGTCTCTGAAAAATTTTGTAAGTTTGAAATGGGAACTCTGCCATAGGAAGCTTGCATCCTCCATCCTTGTTAGCCTCGGTAATCTCTTAACCTGTGATATCTTATGCATGCATATGAACTTGGCGTTTTGACATTTTCCTGTTGAATACAATCTAATAGCTTTAGATATGATTTGAAATCCAGTAATCATGAAGTCATTTATTGTTGATAAAAATGTAAAGGCTGTTGAAAAGCTTGAGAGAGTTTCGAGGCCAAATAGTTAGATCTTGTTCTCCATTTCCAACTTTTTATTTTGTATTCTGACCATTCTCATGTATTTCCTGACAACTTTGTGGGCTATTCATCTGTTTATTCTCTGAGAAAAACACACGTTGCTAGAAGATTTGTATATCTGCTTACAGTTTAGTTTTCCAATTCAGGAAAATGTTTGGCAGACTCTGGTAGAGTTCATCTAGCTCATGAGGCCTTACTCCATGGTATCTGTGTTTTATATAAAAGCAACTGGTCCAGCCACAACCAACCTTCTGTCAGTCAGTTGCTGGAGTTTATTGGGAAAGAAGTTACAAGAGATTTCTTTGCTGTTGATCGTGCAATGATACTATACACTCTGTGTTGGTTGAATTTGCGGAATTACCACTCCAGGGAGACCAGGTATGTGAGACATGTAATGGTTGTATAATTGTTGTCAGTTTTCCTATACTCAAGCTTTTGTCCTCACTGATCCAACATTTATGCCATGTATTATCATATGCTAAATTGATCAATTAGAAATGTGTACCTATTATTCTTCTTAGCCTCTTGATTGTTGCCTTAAACAGGTCTATTTGCTGTGATCTGTTTCATATTCCTTTCACAAAACTGGTGTCGTGGTTACTGTTAGCATTTGTGCTCAGCAGAGAGGTTCCAATACTATTTCAAAAGGTAAAAGCATGGATTATTCAATGGTCACCTGTCCTTGCCTGTTTTGTTTTGACTTAATTATTATTCAGTATAAACTGTTCTGTATTCCCATAGGTTTCAAGGTTGCTTGCTTCTTTATATCTGCTTTCTTCCACAAGTGCTGAATTTTCATTGGAATGTGATGGAAAGGAGCTCTCAACAAGTCATTGGGTCTCATATTTCCATCAAGCCTCAATTGGTACCCATATTAGTTACCATTTCATTTCAAATTTGAGCCGAAGACACGAATCAAGGTGCCTCTCAGATAAAGAGGTAACCGTAATAGGTTTGATAGGCTTTTTCAGCTTCTCAATTTGTAAATTAACCTCGGTTTGATTAATGATTTTTTGATGTGTTTATGATTTGCTTTCTCAAAGTTGGTGTTTCATATTTTATCTGACAGCTTTTATTTTCAGTGCACAGAGGCTACTTGCTCAAGTTGCATGGTTCCTGAGGTGTTGGACCCACCTAGGTATGAGATCATTTAACTAATGCTACCAGACATCTTTTATATTTTCTATTGGCTGACTTTGTTTTTTCTTACTCGCCATTGTAGGCTTGCTCCAGAGTGTACTCAAGATCTAGTACAATTTGCTAAAGATTTTTTCAATAATCTTCCAAGATCAACAGTCATCTGCATTAGTTTGCTTGGAGGTGCTTTAAATCAATTATTACAGGAGCTAATGCATATTCGTTCACCTGTGTGTGCATGGGTGCTCATATCGCGCCTAAACCCAAAAAGTCAACCAGTTGCCACACTTTTGCCTGTAGATTCGGTTCTAGAAGGTAAATATGAACTGCATAATGCGAGACCATTGATATTTCCTTTTTGTACTCACAATCTCATTGATTCACTAGACATGTCAGATGACAGTGCAAATCTTGGCTCTGTGGAAGCGAGTCAAGTCAAGAGTTTGGAGAGGCGCTGGCTTTGTCCATGGGGTGCCACCGTGGTCGATGAGGTAGCTCCACAATTTAAATCAATACTGGAGGAAAGCTACACATCTTCTTCTGTTCCCGAAGAAGACACAGTAGAGAGTAGATGCTTGTGGTGGAAAAAGAGGAAGAAACTTGATCATCGCCTGGGAAAATTTCTTAGGTATGATAGCTTTCTTTCTATTGCACGTGCACATGTCTGTCTGTTATATTTTTCACAGGAATGTGCTTGATTTATCTTCTGAGTCTAGAACAACTTAAAAACATTGGAGAACCATTCTTTTATTCCAGAAATCTAGAAGATTCCTGGCTGGGTCCCTGGAGGTGTCTGCTTCTCGGAGAATGGCCGAACTACAAATTGCCAGATTCAGTGCAGAAAAAGTTGGTAGACGATCTCAAGTCCAAGTGCAAAATGGAAGTAAATGAGATACTTTTAAAGGCTACTCTTGGAGGTGGGGCGGCCAACTTTAAAGGAGAAGCCTGCGTTGCTCAACTTTCTCTAAGGAATGGCTGCTATGTAGGTAGAGGGGGATATATTTATGAAGAAGATAGCTGTAAAACTCCTACTGCTGCGTCTAATATATCTGAAAGTAAGCATGGTTTGGCCTCGCAACTGATACAAGAAGCAGCAACCAAACTAGGGCTACAGAATGAACATGAAAATAGGGAACCTATCATTCTTGTGTTAGATCCTGAGGTTCAGGTATGTCAATTATATCCTCATTATCTACGTGTATGTTACAAATTTACAATGTCTGACTATCATTGAGAAGTGCTGCTTGGTTTAATCATTTGCGATCCCTTAGTGAACAGCATAGATCTTGCCAGTGAAAACTACTACTAATCTAGCATGAGATCAGTAACTGACTTTGATGAATACGAAATAGTGGCAGATTATTTATAAGGGTGTTAGTTTCCATTGAAATCGTATTTTACTTGTCGAACCCTGATTGTTTGTTGTTTCTTGTTGATTGGTGGCTGAAAGCTATTGATTTTTAGGCTGATCTGATATTTAAGCTGTTGATGAGAGTTTAACAAACTTGCTGATTTTGACCAGATGCTTCCTTGGGAGAATATTCCGATACTAAGGAATCAGGAGGTGTACCGCATGCCTTCCTTAGGTAGCATATCTGCTGTGCTAAAGAAGCGCAGTCTCCAAGGAGAGCCAGCAAGATCTCACATTGCTTCTTTCCCTCTTATCGACCCGCTAGATTCATTTTACTTGTTAAATCCTGGTGGTGATCTCAGTGATACACAAGTTAAGTTTGAGAGTTGGTTCAAAGATCAAAACTTTGAGGTAACAGCGACCAACAAGTGCATACTTATTGTAAACCTTATTTTCATCCCTCTTTCCTAACTTCAATGGTTGTGTATACTTTCAGGGGAAAGCTGGATCAGTACCAAGTGCGAAAGAGTTGACAGAAGCATTAAAAACTCATGATCTCTTTCTATACTTCGGTCATGGAAGTGGTATGAGTCCTCTATCACTTCGTACTCTCAACCATTGTAATCCTTAACCTGTCTTTGGTGTAATTTTCCAATACTTAAAACCGATTTCTAAGAGATCGTCTACTGTATATGATATGGCAGGAGCACAGTATGTGTCTAGGCATGAAATAGAGAAGCTAGATAACTGTTCTGCAACTTTTCTAATGGGATGCAGCAGTGGTTCGCTATGGCTAAAAGGCTGCTATATTCCAGAAGGCATACCACTCTCTTATCTTCTAGCTGGATCTCCAGCCATTGTGGCAACTCTGTGGGACGTAACAGACAGAGACATTGATCGGTTTGGGAAAGCATTATTGGAAGCATGGTTGCAAGAGAGGTCAGATTCATCTTCTTCAGAGGGTGGTTGCAGTCAGTGTGAGTCATTAGCTAATGAACTTGCAGCCATGAATCTAAAAGCCAACAACACCACAAAGAGGTCAAGGAAACTGTCTACGCGTAACAAGCCAGCACAATCAAATGTTAATGGGTCAGAGAAGATCGAGTGCAACCACAAGCATGGTCGTAAAATCGGTTCCTTCATAGCTGCGGCACGAGAAGCGTGCACGTTGCCACATTTAATTGGGGCTGCGCCCGTTTGTTATGGTGTACCAACTGGTATCACAAGAAAAAAAGGGATTAATGCTCTTCTGCCTTCTACTTCATCTTGTTAGTTTATTAGAGCACCTCATAGAAGTTCATTCAGATCTTAGTTCTTCAAATAAGAGAAAAAAAGGACTCTAGAATTATTGTATATACGAAAATACTTATCTTATTATTGTTTCCTAGATCAAAGTTGTAAAAAGAAATATCAGCATACGCATGTTATAAACTCTAAATTCATTGTGACCCTCTGACTATATTGGCCCTTTCTACTTTTTTACGGCTGTTGTAAGATTCTGTACATACGACTGATATGCTGTGGAAGGCATTTGTTCGTAAAAGGAAGATTCAGGAATCAACTAAACAAGTTAATTGATCACAACCATTGATCTTTTCACTAAAAGATTGAAGATCTGACTTTTCAACGTTGGAGATTAATTCTTGTTTTACATTCAGTTGTTGAGTTGTTCTCTATTCTCAGTATCATATATAAACTGCAGTAGATTTTCATTAGTCCTGGCATTCGTGTCTTTTGTAAATACATTCTTCATTCAATTTACAGAGAGTTTGTCATATCCATTAAAGTTCTCTTCTTGTTCATGAAAATTCATATTAACGACTATATGGAGGATTATAAGGTAGCATATGAAACAGTGTCTTAAGCCAAGTTTTGTTGCTGCAACAAGTCTTCAGTTAGTGTCTTCGGCCAAGTATGAGATATTTACTCAATGTCCATGTCTTCAGTTATCGAACTTTCCCATGCCGAAACATCATCGTCCTGAGAAAGAAGATACAAATTGTAATCCCGATCTCGCGGATATTTCTATTCCAGCAAATGATGACGCTATAGCTTCAATTCGATTCATTCTTAACAAATTAGTATTCGCAATTGATGAGGGTAATTTTCTCACAAACAAATGAATTGTATAGTACGAACTAACATAAAAGCGGATTCATTAAAAAAATCTTTCTATCTACTTTCAAATTTTCCGGTCAAAAAGGTATCTATTAACCATAACTTATTAGATCTAATAAGTATAAGTTCCTTGTGTCAGACTCTTAATTGCGGTAATAACCAACCTCTATCAACCTGTATCAATTGTTTTAGTTTTCTAGACCGTTCGACAATTTTTTTGGATTTAGGTTTTATTTATTGACTCATTTTCTATTTTTGTATCAGGGTTTAAACGGTTAACCTTGTCCAAGCCAAGGAGCTCACCCCGAATAATCCTGACAAATGATGATTCAGACGAGATTCAACATTTTTGGAAAGAACGGTGACTATGAAGACAGGTAGAGTTTCTACTTGATATAAGAACAAGACAAAAGTCCTACCAGATATCACTAAATGCGTCCGGATCCCGTGCTTGATTTTTGCCACTGTGACTCTTGAAGACCTTGAAGTCACTAGTTATGAAGACAGAATATCTATTTATCTGAAAGTTTTTACACCAATCCATAGAATGATGATGATACCTAAATGAGATTGAGCAAGGAAGCCTACTAAGAGTCTTGGTCCAGAAGCGAGTCGGAAGGGATTACGCACTTCGTAATCCACAATGCGAAGGTGAATCTTGACAGGCTGAACGACATTTATGGTGATTAGCGCGAAGCACGGAATTGACGAGCTGACTGACACATAATCAGCAGGCTGAGTCAATTAAGGACAATGAAGCAATAAAAAGAAACTCGGATTCAATCAGCATTTATGAAGATTGAACCAATCAGAATAAGAAATATGTATAAAAAGAGAGGAACAAAGCTGTAAAAAACACACGATAATATACTCTCAATTTTGACTAAATACTCCCTACTCGTATTTAGTAATCCTTGAATTAATAATAAGATCTAGGGGTCAAAAAATTGGCGCCGTCTGTGGGGATGAACAAAGAAAAGACACGCCTTCACGGAACAAAAATGAGCGGAGAGTAAAACTTATCAACAATGAGAGACATTGGATCTTCGGCGGATGTCGCAGGGGACGATGTAACCAACAGCACGGGGAACAACATCCCAACAAGAACATCTGGAACGACAACGTACCAGCGACAATCTTGCACGATCGTGGAGAAAAGGGAGATGGCCTCCACAACAATAGAGAAGGTACATCAGAGTGAATTAGGAAACCAGGAGTTACAGCTCCAAGCACGACGGCAGAAAGAAGAGTTTAGAAGACAGCTTGCAGAACTTCAAGAGATGGTCATCGACGCTTGAAACACGACTGGACGAGAGTCAACGCCAAGAAATCAGCCCAACGGAATCCTATAGAAGACGCGTGCACCAAAAACTAGAGACAAAACAAGCCGACTGGTAGCATGGGCAGACGCTGGTCTCATGCGGTCCACTGAGGGCTCAGCCTCCAGAATCGCCCGTGGTATCAAGTGGGATCCCGACATCTTGAACACAGACATCTGAGAATCGCCACCCCGACGGTGGCTCAACACATTATCACGAATAGACGCCCCTGACTGACGTCGAGAATCTAAGGTCAAAAGGGAAAGTAATCACAACCAGTGAGACTAAGGAAGACGAGCCAAAGAAAATGCATACATCGGTAACCAAAATTTTCTAAAAGAGAGAAAACTAAACAGCGCGCAGAAGACCCAACTCGAACAGAATGATGGATGAAGACGATTTGGTCATCGGGTACGTAAGAAGAATCACTGACAAAAAACCAAAACGGATCCTCTCCAGATTGAACGAACTCCAATGACAACCGGCTTGTTTAAACTTCTCAACAAGCACAGACAGATCTTCAGGAGACAAGACTAGATCACGGGGAACTGCAAAAAAGAAAGAAGGGAAAAACATAAGCGATATGTCGTCAACGCACAGCATAAAGAAAAACAAGACTCCAACACTATGCCAAAAAATCCAGACCGCAGACAGAGTCACTAGAATCCAACACTTGGTCAGGAGGGAAGTTTCCAATTGACTCAGGGCAAAACCTGAAGCAGAAAGACTTCTCAGACCACCCTTCCTAATGAACAAAGAGACCGTCGAGAAACTTCACGTTGGGATTAGGGTAAGCGTAAAAGAATGGCCGGGATCCTGCTCGGCGAACTGAAAAGAGTTAGAGGAAAACCCCCAGAAAAAGTGTCTCGCCAACATCACGAGCGAGAACCAAAGAAGCAAGCATGGAACAAAGAAGGTTTGGAACAACATGCTTGAAAGTCTTTAACGAGCTAAGAAGAAACAAAAACGGCTCATGAATCGGGAACGAAAGATGACAATCCTCAAAAAAGGAAGACAAAATTAAACCGTAACCCGGAAAAAAAGTCGGAGGCAACTGAAGATTGATTGCGTCAGGAACTTGGTTCATGACTCGAAATGCCTCCAAATCCGTCACCAAAAGATGAGGGTGACGAGATGAAGAACCACCAGAAGAACCAGCAGAAGAGCAAACTCTCTTCGATTATCGGCCAAAAGTAGCGGTAGAAGAACGAGTCTTCCATGACGAGGGGTTTCCAAACGAAGTACGGGGAGCCATCACAAGAAGAAAAGAAGAAAATTGGAAACGAGAAAAAGACGAATTAGAGAGAGATAACAGCGAGGAAAAGCAGAGAAGTTATCAAAGAAAAAGGAAATATAACAAAAGAAAAACTAAAGAGTAAAGAAATGTGAACAGTCTCACCTTGAAAACCGTGAAACACACGAGTTCAATTACAGCGATAGTGGCAGTTTAAAAAGAAGTGAACCCAAAAAATTCGAGATCAAGGACGGTTAAGGAGGAAAGAAAATCGCTGGAAAAAGAACTAAAATCTCCTTAAAATCCTTCAGATTCGATAAAGATTTGGAGGGACAGTGGATGATACCCAAATGAGATTGAGCCCACTAAGAAAGAAAGCCCACTAAGAGTCTTGGCCCAGAAGCGAGTCGGAAGGGATTACGCACTTCGTAATCCACAATGCGAAGGTGTATCTTGACAGGCTGAACGACATTTATGGTAATTAGCGCAAAACACGGTATTGATGAGCTGACTAACACGGAATCAACAGACTGAGTCAATTACGGACAATGAAGCAATAAAAGGAAACTCGGATTCAATCAATATTTATGAAGATTGGACCCATGAGAATAAGAAATATGTATAAAAAGAGAGGAACAAAGCTGTAAAAAACACAAATTAATATACTCTCAATTTCGACTAAATACTCTCTACTCGTCTTTTGTAATCCTTGAAATAATAATAAGATTTAGGGATCAACAAATGATAAGACTCAGACTTTGAATGTATAGCAAAGTTAAGCTTCTCCGTACAAGGATAACTAATACACAATTTGCATTTACCTCGTTTAATCTTTCCCAAACCAAGTCTCGCTCCAGTAGATAGCGTAGATCAATGACCAGAGTGTAGAGTTCATTCTCATGCTGCGAAATGAGAGCAAAGGAAACAAAAAAATTGAATTATTCTTTTAAACAGTCTTCCTGATTATCAATTCAAAAGACTTGGGGAGGAGAAAAAAAAAGCTACATTGAGCATGGTATAGAAGTGATTGTTTCGAAACAAGACACAAAGTTCATCTTCTATAAAGTCTTCTTTCAACTTAAGGAGCCTGGAGGATATAATAATCAATAATTATAAAGATAAAACCAGTGTAACAAATTGCCGAAAATCATCATAAGCAAACAATATATACGATCACGCACCCATGCCAATTTAATTGAGTAGCATTATCTTTTAGGAACTTTATGATCACTTCACCTGAAAGTTTTCAACCATGGTAAAGGTTTTGAGGAAGTGAAGAAATGTATGGAGTTGTCTCTATGCATAAGTATGAACTTACCCTCTTCTGGCAGGAGCCTCATTTGTGTCTTTACTTTCTGAAGAGCTTTCTCCAAGAAGCGTCTCGCCTTCATAAAATGGAGAACCAAAGACACGACATATTCCTCAGCTCCATACAGGGTTACATCATCAACCTTGGCTTTGCCTTTAACATGTGGAAACGCAAATAAGCATACTTGAGTTACAAAATCCAGTTTAACATATCCGAAGATACATTTTGGAGTCCATTCAAAAAGTATATCAATGAGATTATGTGGAGTAAGAAGAGTCTCATCCTCATACTTGAGTGGAATCTCAGATGTGCTATCGTTTCTGGTTGACTCCACATTATTCTCCTCAATAGAGACCGGCTTCTCAGGAGAAGTCACATGCAAATAAGTCATTTTTCTGCTATTCTCAGTCTCAACATCACAAACAGAGACATCTCCTGATTTTGTTGAAAATAATTTGCCATGGTCAAGAGCTTCACGCTCTTTGTAATTGATGTAGTGGAACGTACCTCTTCAGACTTGAGTGGACTCTCAGATATGCTATCGTTTTTGGTTGACTCCACATTAGTCTCCTCAACAGAGACCAGCTTCTCAGGAGAAGTCACATCCACATCAGTCGTTTTGTTGCTATTCTCAGTCTCAACATTCCAAACCGACTCATCTACTAATTCTGTTGAGGGTTTTTGATCATAGTCAAGAGGTCCACTGTTCTTTGTAATAGATGTAGTGTTGATCCCTAAATCTTATTATTAATTCAATGATTACAAAATATGAGTAGAGAGTATTTAGTCGAAATTGAGAGTATATTATCGTGTGGTTTTCATAGCTTTGTTCCTCTCTTTTTATACATATTTCTTATTCTGATTGGTTCAATCTTTATAAATGGTGATTGAATCTGAGTTTCCTTTTATTGTTTTATTGTCCGTAATTGACTCAGTCCGCTGTTTCCATATCAGTCAGCTCGTCAATTCCGTGTTTTGCACTAATCACCATAAATGTCGTTCAGCCCGTCAAGATTCACCTTCACATTATGGATTACAAAGTGCGTAATCCCTTCTGACTCGCTTCTGGGCCAAGACTCTTAGTGGGCTTCCTTGCTTAGTGGGCTCAATCTCATTTGTGTATCATCAATTGCCTCCTAAATCTTTATCAAATCTAAAGGATTTAAGAGATTTTAATTCTTTTTCCTGCAATTTTCTTTCCTCCTTAGCCATCCTTGATCTCGGATTTTTCGGGTTCACTTCTTTAAAAACCGCCACTATCGCCGTAGTTGAGCTCGTGCGTTTCATGGTTTTCAAGGTGAGATTGTTCACATTTCCTTACTCTTTAGTTTTTTTTTTTTATATTTCTTTTTTCTCTGATAACTTCTCTGCTTTTCCTCTCTGTTATATCTCTCTAATTCCTCTTTTTGTAGTTTTCAGTTTTCTTCTTTTCTTCTTGCGATGGTTCCCTGTATTTCATTTGGAAAACCCTCGTCGTCGAAGACTTGTTCTTCTACCGCTGCTTCTGACCGGTCATCGAAGAGAGATCGCTCTTCCACTGGTGCTTCTGGCGGTTCTTCATCTCGTCACCCTCATCTTTCGGTGACAGATTTGGAGGCGTTTCGAGTCAGAAACCAAGTTCCCGACGCAATCAATCTTTGGTTGCCTCTGAATTTTCTTCCGGATTACGGTTCAATTTTGTCTTCCTTTTTCGAGGATTTTCATCTTTCGTTCCCGATTCCTGAGCCGTTGTTGTTTCTTCTTAGCTCGTTAGGTCTTTCCTTCAAGCATGTCGTTCCAAACCTTCTTTGTTCCATGATTGCTTCTATGGTTGTCACACGTAAGGTTGGCGAGATGCTTTCTCCAGGGGTTTTCCTCAAACTCTTTTCAGTTTGCCGTTCAGGAACCCGACCATTCTTTTACGCTTACCCTAATCCCAACGTGAAGTTTCTCAACAGTCTCTTCATTCGTCAGGATAGGTGGTTTGAGAAGTCTTTCTGCTTCAGGTTTTTCCCTGAGTCGATTGGGAACTTCCCTCTTGACCAAGTGCTGGATTCTAGTGACTCCGTCTGTGATCTGGATTTTTTGGCATAGTGTTGGAGTCTCGTTTTTCTTTATGCTGTGCGTTAATGACGTATCGCTTATGTTTTTCCCTTCTTTCGTGTTTGCAGTTCCCCATGATCTAGTCTTGTCTCCTAAAGATCTGTTTGTGCTTGTTGAGAAGTTTAAACAAGCCGGTTGTCATTGGAGCTTGTTCAACCGGGAGAGGATCCGTTCTACTTTTTCGTCAGTGAATCTTCTTATGTACCCGATGGCCAAATCACCTTCATCCCGTCGCTCTGGTTGAGCTGGGTCTTTTGCGTGTGTTGGTTAGTTTTCTCTCTTTTTAGAAAAATTTGGTTACTGATGTAAGCATTTTCTTTGGCTCGCCTTCCTTAGTCTCGCTGGTTGTGATTACTTTCCCTTTTGACCTTAGATTCTTGATGTCTGTCAGGGCATCTATTCGTGATGATTTATCGAGCAACCGTCGGGGGGGGGGGTGATTCTTAGATGTCTCCTGTTCGGGATGTCAGGATCCCACTTGATACCACGGGCTCGATTCTGGAGGCTGAGCCCTCACTAGGCCATAGGAGCGGTAAAGAGCCCTGCCCGAGCCAGTTTGCCTGCTCTCGCCCCTCGTTTTCCAGTGGCGAGCGTCCTCTCAAGCAGGCTCGCGATGCCCCAGGTCCGTCCTCTGGGAGTCCTCGTCACTCGTGGTTGTTCAACTATACTCGTGATAACCCAATCGTAGAGGATCCCGTCAAGTTGACCGAGATCGTCCACCACATGGTGTCCCGAGGTCATGGACTTCCTTCTTTGGAGACTATGGCTTCCAAGGACGCTTACATTGAGCTGTCTGGGACCTTCAGAATGGTAAACTCAACTTCTCGTCCTTTATGATGATTTCCTTTTATTGTAGTCGTAATTGTTCCTTCTTGATAGTTCATGGCTGCGGTAAACAAATTGGTCAGTGGTTTTGAGTTGGGCTCTTTGATTGGTGTTCTCCCGAATGTCACGGGTTCCTCTTCCCATGTTCCGTTGGACTCGATGAAGATTTTGAATGATGTGGTGGTTGCTTGGGATGCTGAGATCGCCAAGCTTTGGGCTGACGTGGACAATGTGAGGAGGAAATTGGCTTCTACTCGTTGTGAGGTCGATTATGTGTTGAAGACCTTATCCTTTGAACATCATCAATGGAAGATCTCTCGTGAGAGGGCGGTGGCTCGAGCTGTTTGGAAGAAATCCAGCGCATTGAAGGAGAAATTCAAAAAGCATCTCGCCAGAGTCCGAGTTAAGTTCGATCGATTGAGGAAGCACTCCGACTACCGGGTTATTAAATCGCAGGTTGAACTCCGCTCCGAGCTTCTTGAGGAAGTGAAGTCTGGGGTTCTATTCTCCGATACTCTTTCTTTGGGTGCTGAGAGGGATCGTCTTGCTCTTGAAGCTTTCAAGGACGGGGTTGAGGAGGTGTCTGACTTCAGTTCCGGGCGCGAGTATTTCCCTTCTAACTCCGATGAGGGTCCTGACACCGATGTTGGATGCGTTCCTTTTCCCACTTCTAGAGGCGGCTCGAGCGACCTATGAAGAAAAATCTTCTTAACCTTGTGTTTTTTTAGCTTTGTTGCCTTTATTTTTCGTTCTTTATGCACTTCGGTTGTTTTATGCACTTTTGGATATTTTTAAGTTCAAACAGGTTTATTGTTTGCCTTTAATAACTTATCTGCCCCTTTTTTTTTGAAGCGCGCTTTATGTTTCCTCTTTTTTTTGTCTGGCAAGTTTTGTTTGTGGGGATCACCTCGTCTTTGTCCATGAGATTAATATTTATTTCGAATCTCCTTCTTCGTTTGCGCTTTATTCCGCCTGACAAATTTTTATGCGGGGTTTCTTTTGGTTGTCCCGGCTTATGCTATCGGGCTCGATTGATGGTCAGCCCGACTTATTCGTCTCCTTTACTGGACGATCTCAACCGTTTATTCAAAATTCTTTTGGTTTTAATGGTAGGATTGTTAGGAGGTTAATGATTACCGGCTCTTCTATTATGAGTCATTGTGAGTTTTTAAAAACTCCTCCCCTTGCTTGCTTCAGTTATTTCGTCGCCAACCTCCTTTAACAGGTACTTCTCATTTCCTTCGTCATTCAAATCGTTTCATTTCGTGATTTTTAGTAGCTTTCTGCATCTGCTGCTTTGTTGTGTATGAACTCTTCTTCTCGTTCTACTCTTTCTTCTCAAAATTTTATGGCTGCCGAATCGAGCACTAGGCCCCTTACTTCTCATTTTGCTTCCTCTAATTATGGCGGCGATTGACGTTCCTCTGAGACAGCCGTTTGGGTCTAGGGTTTCTAAATGGAGAAAGTCGTGAGGTTTAGATGCCGTAGGGCTTGACGAACTTCGGCGGCTTTACAATTTTCCGGAAGGCGTTGTTACCCAGGTTACCAGAGACGGTCAATCTCATAAAGATGCTCTGCCGGGATTGCTTGGTGCCTATGCCGTTTATTTCTCCGACTGCCATCTTCGATTTCCAAATCCAAGTTCCCTCTTTTCAGTCATTCATTCCTTAATTCTTTCCTTTAGTCAGATTTGCCCGTCATTCCTCCGTGTCGTTCTTGCTCTCCTAGTTCGGGATGCTGAGGCTGATATTTCAATTGGGGCTTACGAGCTCCTTTATTTTTACACCGTATAGCGGAATCCCGGCTCTAAGACGGTGTTTCTTTCCAATCAGGGTGCCCGAAAGGTTCTCGATGGTATTCCCAGCAAAGATACGCACTGGATGTCAAAGTTCTTTTTCTTCAAGCTTTCTCCGGAGGCAATTGAAGAATTTGACTCCAATTAAATTGTTCATAATTGGAGAGACAAATCCGGTTGATCTCCAGTCCGTCCATGTTCTTCTCTTCACTTCGTTTGGTTTCTTACCTTTATTTTCTTTTTGCAGAGTATCCCTCTCCCGAGATGTCTGCTGCTAGGTCTGCCCTTTTGAGCAAGTTAAGATACGGCGAGCTGCATTGGGACTCCTTCTCTATGGTGCGAATCAGGCGTCATCTGACTTCTTCAAGGATTATTCACGGGGATCCAATCGGTTAGTTTTGTCAATCCCCCATTATTGTTGTTTCTCTCTCTTATTTTTATTTGCTGAATTCCGGCGTGCAGATAGGCAACTTTTGCGCCTTCTATTTGTATTCGCACTTCTTCTTCTCGTGCCCGCCAATTGACGGAAATGCCTGTTTCGGCTCCTAAGAGGAAGAAGATTATCAAGGAGGAGAAATCCGGCCAGTATGATAGTCTCCGGCTATAGGGGATCGGTGCTCCTTCTCAAATGTCGGCCGCTCTGCCCCCAACTTTCGACTGCAACGTCCCTCCTCTTGCAAAACATTCTCGATGTGAGAGGCAGATCGGGACTGCGGTCGAGATTCCTTTGGGCTCCTCTGCTGTCGATGGTTGCGAAAGCCCCCCTGAGAATCAGCTCGGAATTTTCGCCTTCCTGAGTGCGAACGAGGCCTCTTTTGTGGATCAGATGTCCGAGCGGTGTAAATTCGAGGCTGCTCTCGCGCTGTATACTCGGGTTTGTGACCTCGACTCTCTATCTCCTTCTTTGTTTTAAATACTGTGAATTGTGATGGAATCTTTGTTGTTATTTAGGTGATTAACAAGATAAAGAACATTGTATTCACCCTGGAGACTAAACTTATGATTTCTCTTTCGAGCGAGAAATTTGAGGATCTCCGGGCTTCGAGTTCCAAGCTCGAGGAGACTCTTAAGGATGAGCGGGCTTGTTTTGGTGAAAGAATCAAATCTCTCGAAGCGGAGAAGAAAAGTCTTGCCTCGCAACTCTCCGCCATCTTTGAAGAGAGAGAGCTGAAGACCCGAGAGATTGAGCTTTTGAAGTCTTGTAATGGTGATATCGCTGCTCGGGTCCACGCTCTGGAAAAAGAGAAGAAAGCTCTGATTCTCGTTGGCGCGAGGTACTTGACCATGTTTCTTGGAAGTGGTCTCGAAAGGAGGAGGAGTGGTAGGTGAGTGTTGATATCTGTGAGTTCGAATCTAACCTCATACTGATTGAGGAGTTTGAGTCCGAGGACTTCGATGCTGCTAAAGAGAAGGCCTCCCTTCTAGAAAAGTTGGCATCAACGAGGGCGCAATACAAGGAAGAGCCCGACCTTGTTGTGAACGAGCTTCCCTTCTCGGACTTGTTCCAAGGGGCTAAGACCTCGGTTGAGACTCCCCCGATCGATCCTGCTAGTTATTTTATTGAGGTCTCCTCTCCGCCTCGTGATCCTGCTGCCGAGATTGCTAATCCCAAAGGTCCTGCCGCTGTGGCTGTTGATCACAAGGACCATGCTGCTGGTGGAACTGCTGATGGCGAAGCTCGTGCTGCTGATGCCATGGAGAAGAGTCAAGGCTAGGATGCTTGCTTTTCTCTTCTTCCCTCTCTCTTCTTATTTTTCAGGAAAAACTTTTCTTTTGATGCTTTTTCGGTGTGTGTAATTATGACTTTTGCTTCCTTTGCTGCTTTTCGTATTTATTTAGCGTACCTAGCAAAGAAAAGGAAAATTTTATTGAAATGGGCTGGATATATACAAGTTGCCTACGTATTCCACCATAGGAATCAAGCCCATGCGTAATTCCTTATTATACATTCAAACATAATAATATTTTAGGTTCATAACATTCCAAGGTCGTGACTCTACACTGCCCGTCACGGCGTCCTGTAGTCGGTAAACTCCGTCTTTTAACACGCTTGAGATTTGGTATGGTCCTTCCCAGTTTGTTCCCAATTTCCCAGCGTTCATTTCTTTCGTGTTTTGAAACACTTTTCTTAGGACCAGGTCTCCCTCCTTGAACCGTTGTGACCTTACCTTCGAATTATAGAATTTCGCCACTATTTGCTGGTAGTTTTGCGTTCTTAGGGCGGCCTGATATCGTTTTTCGTCTATTGTGTCGATGTGATCCTCCAATATTTCATTGTTGGCATTTGGTTCTTCGATCATTTCTCTCCTTAGACTCGGGACGCTAAGTTCAGCTGGTACCATTGCCTCGACCCTGTAAGCCAACGTGAACGGGCTTTCCTTTGTTGCTCTTTACGGGGTAGTTCTGTACGCCCAAAGCACTAATTGTAGCTTGTCTGACCAGTTCAATTTCTTCGAATTTAACCTTTTCTTCAAGTTTGACAGTATTGTGTTATTGGTAGCTTCTACTTGATTATTTCCCTAAGGGTAGCGCGCTGTTGACGAGGTCAGCTGAATTTCAAGTTCTTTGCACAAGCTTTTAACCTGATGCGACACAAGGTTGGTCCAATTGTCGATTATGATCTCGTCTATGATTCCGAATCTGCAAACGATGTTTCTCCATATGAACTCTCTTACTTGTGGTCCGGTTAATTGTTGATATGGTACCGTTTCGACCCATTTGGTGAAGTAGTCCGTTGCAATCAAGATGAAGCGGAGACGCTTTTCCCAGATGGTTCTAATGGACCCACGACGTCCATTGTCGAGCACATGAAAGGGTATGGGATCACCATTTGAAGTAAGCAAATCCCGAACATTCCTTATACAGCACCTGATCGGATCTTTTTCTTGTTGGGCGTGTATCTGGAGGATCCGATGGTGGATTGACGCGTTCTTGGGCTTGTTGGAACCATGAAAGGCCCAAGAATATTCTCCATGTGGTCCGGCGTGAAGGCCGCTTCTGAGCTGGGATGTGTAGCTTGATATTTGGCATTATCGGGAATAAGGCCTTAGCACACAAGGTCCAACTTCTAAAATCCATAACTTTTGGATCCGAGCATATTATGGGCTGATTCAACTCTGAGGAGTTAACTGGTTGATTCAGGAATTCATTGAAATTTACTTTATGGATTAGTTCTCTATGTAGCATCTGGAACGCTTTAATAAGGGATTGTATGTCTCCATCGGATCTATTGAAGATCTTCCAAGTTGTATCTTCAATATCTTCTTCATATGAACTCCTTTTTAAATGATTCTTCTTCGAGGCATCTTCAATATGGGTTAGGTGAGTGCTCCAAGTGTGTTTTGAACTGGAACTTCTGATATTGACCTCCATTTGAGCTGAAATCCACTCCCTGGTCTCCATAGCTC